>JAZHYW010065583.1:0-77633 GCA_037355805.1 Ixodes ricinus
ACGGGCAATATTCTGCTATCGGTGCTATAAACAAGGTCACATGCAAGCATTCTGCCCCCAGCGTAATATCGACCCAGAACGGACTACACCAGAGGGACAACCGCGATACAGATGCGGCCTCTGTAAATCAGATGACCATGACATGACGGCCCCAAACTGTCCGATGAAACAGAAGGCAACAGCCCGATTGCGTCAGACCGTGCGTACGATAGGGCAAACGGTCCCCACTTACAATCGCTATCAGCTGCTTGATAGCGCGTCGGAGGGACCACTGGAAGAAAATACATCCGGGTCACAGCAACCCCTATATTCGACTGTACTCAAACGAAACAAACGCCCACGAGGGCGGCCCCAACAACAAGCAGAAGCTCCACATGAGCCGGAGGATGACATTGACGCCCAGATAGAGGCACTATCCAGAGAGCTTGAGCGCCTTCGGAGACACAAAGAGTTGGTAACCGCACGACGACAAAAAACAGGAACAACGTTGCCTACATCGTCCGGCGAAACAAGTGCACAGACTACTGCACCACATCAATCACAAAAGGCCCCTCAAGTAGTCTGGACAGCCATCCTAGAACGTCTCACTGAAATGACAAGACTCATTGAGGACTGTTTGCACCATGTCTAACCCCACGGTGCGTCCTTCACAAGACGGAATTATACAGTGGAACTGTAGGGGCCTTACCTCTAAAATTGGAGAAATCAAAACGAAACTCCAGTACAACAAGCTACATGCATGGGCTTTTCTTCTCCAAGAGCACAATAAACTATGTAATTTATCCCAGTTTATTGGGTACCATCATCCATCTATCCCTGATCAGCGGGTAACCTCAACTGTGTCAGCACCGGGAAAAGCAGCAGTATATGTATCGGCTAGAATACCACAAACATCCATTGATCTTGGAAAATGGTGTAACTGTAACCAAGAAGTTGTCGGTGTGCTCACATGTCCTGTCAAGACCCCTGTCATTCTTATATCATTCTACGCTAGACCACGGCGCACTAGAGTCAACCTGGGATGGATACGGCATCTCCGCTCAACGTATCCGGGGGTCCCTATCCTCGTGGGAGGAGACTTCAATGCTCCCCACAGGGAATGGGGATACCAGTACAACACCCGAAGAGGGGATCAAGTTAGGAATACCATGATAGACGCCGCATTCACACTACTCAACCAGCCAGGGGTATCAACCTGCATTGCATCAACGACCGCTAGGACCCATGCCCCCGACCTCACGTGGTGGATTGGCCCTGGAGTGCCGCAATGGCGCGCGGAACCAGACACATGGGGCAGTGACCACATGCCAATAAAGATCGGCCTTCACAGTGCTTGCCTCAAGAAAATCCGGCGTCGGGTGACGGTCACACACTGGGATAAGCTTCGGGAAGTATCGGCCACGATGATCCCTACTAATCCTACGGAGCTCCTTCCAGCTCTGCAACAGCTCCTTCGGGATTCGATCATCACTACGACGGTGGATGAAGACCAACCACAACCAGACCTTACCCTTCTACAGCTATGGGCAAAGCGCCGGCAGGCAGACGTGGCTGCGTCTAGGAACCCAACTACGCCGGGTGGTCGATCTTGTGTCAACCATCTTGCGGCTGAAGCGCGCCGGCACGAAAAAAGCTTTCCAGACAACGGTGGTATGAGTGGTGTGATAGTCTTGGGACCGGTACTGGAAACAAAGCTCTATGGCGCACGTATCACTCCATGGAGCGAGGGGAAAACAGCCCGACCCAGCTGCGTGTGTTCGTCTCGCACTGCAAACCACACCGAAAGATTTTGCAACTTATGCCGCTCGAACATTCTTCCCCAAATATGACCAGACTTCACCCATTCACTGCCCCGATATTGACGAGTCCGACTCCAACTCCCAGGCAAACATTTCTAGTCCTTTTAACATGGCTGAACTTATTGCGGCGATTGAAACTGCTAAGAAACGCACGACCCCCGGTCACGATGGTGTCCCTACTGAGGTGTTCCAAAACCTAGAAGGTCCGGCTCTTGGCACACTCCTAGAGGCGATCAACCAAGTATGGGAGACAGGAGACATCCCCTCTGACTGGAAACATTCCATTGTAGTCCCTATCCCGAAGCCAGGAAAGACACCCAACAATCTCCAAGCGTTACGACCGATTTCGCTTACACCAACGATTTGCAAGCTTGTCGAGAGGATGCTGGCCACACGAGTATCCTGGTGGCTCGAAAGATACGGCAAATATCACCCCGCACAAATCGGCTTCCGACCGTACTTGGGGACTGAGGAAGGCTTGTCGATTCTGGCGGATGACATCATACAGCTGTCACCCCCAGGTAGCACCGAGTTATGGGCCAAAACTTGGCTTTTGTCTGGCAGTTTAGGGCATTGAAAAGGCCGAAGAAGCCAAAGTAGAGCCAAACCTGACCTCCCTTGGCAACAGTCTGGGCATTTTGGCCCTAATTCGCCAAACAAGTGCCAAACTTAGGCTTCACTGCCTGGTAGTTCGGCTTTAATCTGGCATATTTGGGCCTAAATCGCCTAACAAATGCCAGAGTTAG
The DNA here is from genome assembly GCA_037355805.1 of Ixodes ricinus. Taxonomy (NCBI): domain Eukaryota; kingdom Metazoa; phylum Arthropoda; class Arachnida; order Ixodida; family Ixodidae; genus Ixodes; species Ixodes ricinus. The sequence continues at coordinate 2,546 of JAZHYW010065583.1, forward strand.
GCTTACTGCCCAGTAGTTCGGCAGATATTTGGCATTTTTGGGCCAAAATTGCCAAACAAATGCCAAAGTTAGGCTTCACTTTTTGATAGTTCGGCTGTCATCCGGCACCTTCGGGCCAAAACCGCCACAGATGTGCCAGAGTTAGGCTTACTACTACGTAGTTCGGTTGACATCTGGCGTCTTTGGGCCCAAGTCGCCAAACAAGTGCCAAAGTTAGGCTTCGCTTCCCGATAGTTCGGCTGTCCTCTGGCAGCTACGGGCCAAAGTCGCCAAACAAGTGCCAAAGTTAGGCTTCGCTTCACGATAGTTCGGCTGTGATCTGGCAGCTACGGGCCAAAGTTGCCAAACAAGTGCCAGAACTAGGCTTACTGCCTTGGAGTTCGGCTGATGAGGTATTTGATGTACGCGGGTGGTCTTCATCTTAATTAAACAGAAATCAAGTTTCATTCGGCTGGCCACTTTATCTTATTTTTGGTGTCTCTTGATTTCTCCAGTCCAAAGGTTGGCTGAACGTTTTGACGCGGCTGGACCAGGCTTTGCAAACGCAAATTGTGCCGGATGTTGTACTCGCGCGTAGGTACACACGCCAATATTGGGACGCGCCGTGAGACTGGTTCGACATTATGGCGCGTTCACACCAACGATCCGATCTAGTCGCGCGATAACTTTCATCGCAAAAGCGACCAGCGCGGGCAAAAAGCGACGCGATTTGAGCAGTCGCTTGCTGACCCGACTTTTTGCGATGCGATCTATTAGCGGAGAGGCTGAGCCAATCAACGGCGTTCGGAGCGAGAGTTTTTGACAAGCGACTCGCCAACGAAGGTGTTGGACTCGCTCATCGCGCACGCCAGAGTGATCATCTAATTTTTTTTTTTTTTTGCGATGCGATTTAGTCGCATCGCGCGACTGCTTGCATCCTCGGTGTGAATGCGCCTTTACAGAAAGTGCTGCCATCGAGCTAGCGCTGCACGAGACCGATGTGCGTACGTCTCCTCAACAGATATCATTATTAGGCGGCGCATTGCAAAAGCGAGCGTGGCTCTGTGCGTGTCTTGCATTGTGAGTGGGCACCGTCAAATCCTAGCGATAACAAAGAGCGGAAACGACCGGGGCTCCGTGGCGCCGCTCCCGCATCACACTTGGGGAATTAAAATGAAATCCCGGAACTTGTTCTATTTTAGCGTGTTGGTGCTTTTTGAACATTTAGAAAGTGGAGACACATAAGGGGCGATACAGACAGGGCAATCTTTCAACTTCAACAACATTTATTTTCGGCTTCAAGCTCAATGCCCGCCCGCTCCGTGGGAGTTCGGGAAAGGGAAATCTTGGGGGAAGGAGAGGAAGCGGAGGAAGTGTACGCGATCCCCCTGTCCTACGGGGCCAGGTACATCGGTCAAACGGGGCGATGCCTCAACGACCGGCTCCGAGAACATCAAATGGACGCCGAAAGAGCTGCTTCGGATTCTCAGCACCCGATCGTCATTCACGGGAGGAAATATCCCGGCTGCGCTCCTAATTTCGCCGGCACGACAGCCACGGGAGGTCACTGTGAGCGAGTCGGGAGAGAAATAATTGAGGCCTATCGGGTGGCGACAAGCCCGCAAAACATAAGCACCCCTTCCATTTCGCTCTCAAGAAAGAAGATTATCTTTCTGAGGCCCACAATGGAAGCCGAACGCTGACAGACTATGGCAAGGCGACAAGGTCACCGGCAGAAGCAACCTTTCCTTTCATTCCGTTCCATTTCTTTCCAAAGAAGGGCTGGGACTCCCCGTCCCTTATTTTCCTACTGTAGAACAGGTCGGGATACACTCTCTCCCCTGTAGCTTTGGCTGTACAGCAGGTTTTTTTTTATAAGTTGTCTTTGTTTTTTTTTGTTTTTTTTTTACTCTAAAGCGTCGAAAATGCCGAGGCAGCTTAGCTGCGTTGTTGTTGCCCCTTCGACCTCGCCTTTTGCAAATCCTCCCCACCTGCTTTTGTATCTTCGTGCGGATGTCAGCGAGCGAGACAGCCGCTTTAAGCAAATCAAAAAGGTGGAGCGAAAAGCGTGACCTCTCTGCGTAGGAAGCGTAGGACTAAAATGTTTGGACAAAATTTTTTTCACGTGACTCTCTCTGTCACGCTGATGGGATCTCTGGGCTGTTGTTTCCGCCGTTTGCCTAGTTATAGAAATGGGCGGGCCACGTAGGTCCGGTTTTCGAAATGCGCTCTTCAGTGTTCTGTTGCTTTCGTGCGTTGCAGACGCGGCCGTGTTTTGTCGTCGTAAACGGCCGGAATACGTCCATGCCAATTTTTTGGTAACAGCCATTTTTTTCACTGGAGTTCGTGGAATTTTTGTGATGTGTTTGTTGGACACGCTTCGACAAAAACTGCTCTTCGCCGACGACGAGACGTCAGTTGAATGTGCGCAGCCTTCTTTCTCGAGTGTGTTTGTGTGGTGCCTGAGTTGGATTATGCATCTATCAAGGATTACATGATATCGCTCTTTTATTAGTAAGTACACTGCAAGCATGCTTCTGATAGTAGCCCTGCTTTCCTCTCAATCTCCGCGGTTTTTGTGTGATGAATTTTGCTTGTCATGAGGACAGTGTTAATTTTATTTTATAATTTGCTTTTCGTTTTACAGAGAAGTGTGACCTTTGAAAATATGTCGAGAATACACTGTGTGTAATGATAGTGGTTTAATAAACTTCTGGGAGCGATCGAAAAAAATTTGTTTGTCCGTATATGTGATTTGATACGCAACAAATGATATGCAACGTACACATATTTGCACGACGTTCGGCCAATACGGAGCAGACGCATCGTAGAGTATTCGCACAATATTGCGCGAACGCTAGGCCGGGGCAAAACGGATGAACGGCAGTACCTGCCGGATATCAAACGGTGGTGCCAATCTGGATCTTTGAGCGATATTGGAACCGGCTTTCGGCCGGTACTGGCACGATACTGCAAAGTATTGCCGTGCTGCTTGGAACGGAGGTGATGACATCTGACCATCGTGTTTCCAACGCTTATTTAATTTAATTCTCGTCTTGGGCGCGTGAAAGAGCACTTCTGTGACACACCAGGGATATTCCTAACTTGGGCAGGCCTCTCGGCTTTCTTTGGCACTTATTTGGCACTTCAGTGGGTAGCCAAAGAAGAGCCAAACTTCGGCATGCCCCGAATCGCCAAATTAAGATTTACTGCGGCAGTTATGGCTCAAGTCTGGCACTTACTTTGGCACAACTGTGGCGGACCAGAGAAAAGCAAAACTCGGCGTAGCCAAAATACCCGAATTAGGCGTTGCTTTGGCAGTTAGGGTTAAAGTCTGGCACTTACTTTGGCAGTACTGTGGCGGACCAGAGAAAAGCCAAACTTGGCATGTCCGAAATACCGAAATTCGGCGTTGCTTTGGCAGTTTTGGCTTAAGTATGGCACCAACTTTGGCGCTCCTCTGGCGGACCAGAGAAACGCCAAACCTTGGCATGCCCCGAATTCCCAGATTAGGATTTACTATGGCAGTTATGGCTGAAGTATGGCACCAACTTTGGCGCTCCTCTGGCAGACCAGAGCAACGCCAAACTTTGGCATGTCTGAAATACCCAAATTCGGCGTTGCTCTGGCAGTTATGGCTCAACTATGGCACCACCTTTGGCACTCCTCTGGCGTACCAGAGAAGAGCCAAACTTTGGCATGCCCTAGGATCGCCCAACTAAGGCTATAGTTAGGCACCGTACTTTGGCACTGATGATTGCCATGGTGCAAAAACCTAACTGCGCCAAAGTTGGGCCCTTATGTTTGCCAGACCTTTGCCCAAGTTGGGCATTCCTCTGGCGTGCTACCTGGGGCACCGTCAGGTTGTACGCACGGTGGTAGCTTTAGACATTGCCAAAGCGTACGACAATATTGACCACAGAGTCATAATGACCAACCTTATAGAGCTGGGGCTTCCTCCGCGGGTCACACGATTTGTTTACTCCTTCCTTAGGAATCGAACATTTGCTATAAGGGTGGATGGACAACAAGAAGGATGCTTTACATCCAATAGGGGGTCCCCCAAGGATCCGTCTTGGCTCCGCTTCTTTTTAACATTGCACTCATACCTCTGGCATGGCAACTCCATCGGGTTCCGGACGTCAAATTTCTCGTCTATGCTGACGACGTCACTTTATGGACCACTCACAAGGACCTCTCTAGGCAAGCCAAGCAACTTCAAGAAGCCCTTGACATTCTTCTGAATTATTCACAACGAGCCGGGCTGGAAATTTCTTCGCAAAAATCTAGCTACATTGTGGTAGCAAACAAGGCGGGACGTAAGAAATTTACCCAGGCTCCCTTTCAACTCAGGCTGGGTGCTATAACAATACCTGAGACTACGGATGTCCGGATATTGGGCCTGGATATACACCAGTCAGGAAGTGGAACCCAATGGCTCCGAAAGATTAAGCAAACATCTGCCACCACTCTCCATCTCATTCGACGCATAGCACCGAAAGCTGGTGGTGCTCGTACAGAAATTGCTCGACGGCTAGTGCGTGCCATCTTACAACCGCGAATAATTTACCAAGCGCAATTCCATCGACTCACGGCGGCACAGTGGTCCCAATTGGAAACCATTAATCGTGACGCAATGCGCGCCATCACAGCACTACCTCGCATTACTCCAATTCCAACCCTACAAGAACACGCGAGGCTGAACACAATCACGGAACTCATCTCTCAGCGAGAACAGGCAAGGAAATTAAACAACAGTTTGTACCAGCGGTTGCTGCGCTACATGCGCATTTTCAACGTGGCCCCCGCTGAACGTGCAGTCGGAGCCGATACCTCCATGGAAATTCACCCACATTACCACCAACAAACCGACCAAGTTACGACGTCGCGATCAGGGGGCACACCCTCCCAACGTCCCTGCCCTGAAACCCAACATGACGACCACTGTCAAGTTTACACGGATGCAGCGATCTTCCCAGACGGTGGCCGAGTCTCATTCCTCAGCTCCACACATACATGCATCCAGGGGCATCAGCGATATACATCTCAGGAAGCCGACCCACTTGTCATGGAACTACAGGCCATCCACGACGCTATACAAGCAGTGACCACCAAGCTGCCGACGATCCGCCATCTTCACATTTTTACAGACTCCTTAGCGGCAATTCGAGAGCTCAAAAAGGTTTCCAAAGCAATGGAACTGTGTCAAAGGATACACACCCTTCACCGCAATACCTCGACCTGCATTAAGGTGTACTGGATTCAAGGTCATGCCACGAACCAATACAACCTCGCAGCTGATCAACAAGCACACTTTCCATCTGATCCCAATCTCCCTTCCCTCCCCTCCCGTCTGAACCCCTTTCCCTCCTCCACGCCCGTAAACACTCTCTCCGGCAGGACACACGCGCTCTTATCCCTCCGTGTGTCTGCTCCCTCCCCCGCCATCTCACCAGGGTGGAGGAAGTTGTGCTTCGGAGACTGCGGGCTGGGGTGGCCCTTACACCGGCTGTAACCTGCACATGGAGCTCTCCACCCGGCGCACGACGGGCGACATGCCCCAAGTGTCCCCTAGACGCGACGGAAGCGGATGTGCGTCACCTTATATGGACTTGTCCTGGCCTACAGACTGAGCGCACTCGCCTACTTATAGCTGCAGGTCTCCAACACAGTGCACCCACCAGCTACCATAAGTGGCTGCATGACAACCACTATCACAAAACATTGCTTCAATTCATCCATACCACAGGCCTTGTAGCATACATATAAGGCATCTATGCCTAAAAGCAACCCCTAGAAGTAATAAGAAAAAAACTCTAAATTTTATTAACGTTTTAAGATTAGGTTAAAGGTTACCGTAATAAATCTAGGAACAAGAGCTAAAGTATACTAACACTGAAATATACACACACCGAAAAAAGATCACTCACTTCGCGCTAACTTACATATTTTTTTGTATTTTTGTTGTCTTCGTTTTCTTTTACCCGTATGAAAATTTTTATTGCTCACTTCGTTGTCGTCTGTGCAAAACAAATCGTAATGCCTATCACACATTACCTTCGAGTGTTGAGCTGAGTTGAGAAAATGTTTTATTTGTGGAACTGAGGGTGGGGGATGCCTGTCGCCCTTGAAACTAGACATTGGTGACAGGAGGAAGGGGAGGAAGGTGAAGGGAGTTATATACAATGTACAAGCCCTGCCGACTTTATGTAGTCGATCAGGGAATCTAATATTGCCTTCCGGTGTTCGGGGCAGCCGACAGGGAGGATCCATTCTTGCAGGCAGCTTGGTCTCACAGGCTGGGAGAGCGACTCCAAAGCATTCTTTCTTTCTTCTGCACTACTTGGACAATCCCAGAATATATGCTGTGTATCCGCGGGCACAAGGCATTCTTCGCATAATCCGGCTTGTGGGTCTTCTTCGTTGTCTTTCCTTTTAAACTTGTTTATTCTGGCTGGGGTCATGGCCGTTCCTGTGCGGAGTCTTCGCAGGCACATCCTCTCCCATCGGCTGTACGACGTCGAGGGGAGCGGGTGTTCGTCTTGTTGGAGTTGTTCGTTGAGACGTCTTCTTCTCTCTTCACGTTCTTGTGCTTTAAGTTCAGCCGGATCGGTCTCTTCTATTGTGTCCTTTCTGTCGACGGGGCGAGTTGAGCCTCGGCCGGGCAGGGATGCCTGTAGCTGTTCCCGTGCGGCTGCATGAGCCTCGTCGTTCCCTTGGATACTTTGGTGACCAGGGATCCATCGAATTTTAATGTCATATCCTTCAATTCGAAGTTGTTTGGCCGTCGTCTTGATTGTTCTGACGGTCTTGCTGCGACTGTCGTGTTTGCTGCATTCTTGCACTGCTTCTTTGCAGTCTGTGTAGATATAAAGTCTACGTTTTAGTTTGACGTCTTTGAATTCTATTATGGCCTTCTTAATAGCTTGAAGTTCAGCTTCCTTGACGTTGGTTTCGCTGCATAGAGTAGCGGCGAAGCGTCTGTGGGTGTTGGCACAGTAGTCTGCGATGGCTGTGCCGCTTTCGTCTTTTGTTGCGTCCGTGTATATAATAGCGTTCTCGTCGTCTTCGAGAAGTGCTAACACCTCGTCTAGGTGTTTACTTGCAGCGTGCTTTCTTCTCTTCACTTCATTCTTTCCTTGATTTTGTGGAGTGGGTCTAGTGTCAACCACTATTTCGTCTTCCCAGGGTGGGGGAGGTTCCGTAAACACCGGGTAGTTTTCTTTACAGTACCCGAGATCTTTGAGGATCTCCCGTCCCAGTTTGGTTTTCTGGAGCCTAAGCACTTGGCCTGTTTTGTTTTCTTTCGCGATCTCCTCGATGGTGTTGAGACCTGCTATTTGGTAAAGTGTTTCGATTTTGGTACACTTGGGAAGTCCGGTGATAACTCTTAAGGCTTCCCTGTTGAGTGCTTCTAGTCCGTTCTTCTGTGCTTTGGTGAGATTAAGGTAATTAATCCCGTAAGTTGCTTTAGGCACAAGGAGGGCCTTGACCATGGTCTTGAGGGTCTGATCTTGGGCTCCCCAAGCTTTGCCGGTGGTGCGTTTGATGAGGTTGAGCTCCTCTTTCCATTGGCTTCTGATTTGCTTATACCAACTTCTCGCTTTCCCGTTCTCGTCGATCGGGATACCAAGAATCTTGATGGTCGGCTGTTGACGAATCTGTGCGCCGTTGGCAAAAAGTTGGATTGTACAGGGTGTCAAAAAACAAACAAAAACTACAGGGTTCTTTTACCGCAAAAATAAACCAGGCATCGCCGAACCACTCATTCTCCGCCCAAAGGTAGCGCTAGAGGTCACAACCAGATGCCAAAGTTTCAGCCCGATCCGATACCTTATTCAAAAGTTATAAGTGGTTTTCTGAAAATTTCAATGGGAAAATGGAGCCCATTTTCGCCCATTTTCGGTTTCTAGTGGCATAGAGCCCCATGTTTTCGAAAACGCCGTCGGCCACCATTTTCCCATTGAAATTTTCAAAAAAGTCACTTATAACTTTTGAATAAGGTATCGGATCGGGCTGAGACTTTGGCATCTGGTTGTGACCTCTAGTGCTATCTTTGGGCGCCGGATGAGCGTTCGGCAATGCTTGGTTTATTTTTGCGGTAAAAAAAAGAACGTGTAAAATTTGTTTTTTTGTTTTTTTGATACCCTGTACTTCCCACATTTTCTTTTCGCCCTCTCCGGTCAGAGATGGCGATGTAATTTCTTTTTTTCGGGTGACAGTTGAAGCCCCGTTTGTTCCGAAAAATCTTGTATGGCGTCGAGTGCTTTTTGCAGCGTGACACTTTGTTTGGAGACGCTGCCGCTCTTCATCCAGATGGTAATGTCGTCAGCGTAAATTGTGTATCCCAATTCTGAAATTAGCTCGAGTGAGAGTGCAAGATCCGCCATCACCATATTAAAAAGTGTCGGCGAAATCACGGCTCCTTGCGGGACTCCGATTTTGTTCTGCGTCTTCGGTCCTCGGGATTGTCCAATGGCAGTCTCGAATTTCCTTTCATCCAAAAAGGCGCAAATAAACTTCAAAGTTTTCCCCTTGATCCCTCTGTTTACCGCGCCACGTAAGACTGCGTCATGTGGTACGGAATCAAAGGCTTTCTTAATGTCGATCGCAACGATCAGGCGGGGATTGTAGCAGGGTCGTTTTGAGGTGACGTCTTTGTGAATCATTGCCAAACTGTCTTGCGTTGAAAGACCCGGCCTGAAGCCGGTCTGTCTGGCGCAATACACCTGGCTGTTGATTTCGAGGAGCCACGTGATTTTCGCCAGAACCATTCTCTCCATAGTCTTGCATCGATTCGAAGTGAGAGAGATGGGTCGTAGGTTCTGAATCGAGTCAGTGAGCTCGCCTGGTTTGGGAATAGGAATTACGGTGGAGAGCTTCCACGCTTCTGGTAGCTGTCCCGTTTCCCACACTTCGTTGAACCACTTTAGTAGTTCTCTCTTCTTTTCCTCCGGTAAATTCTTGAGGGCTGTAATTGTGATCCTGTCCGGCCCCGGCGCGGTGTTTTTTGCCGAAGCCAGAGCCGCCATTAGTTCCCCCATGTTAAATGGCGCGTCAGCTGGTGACGAATGGTCGAGTTCAGGGATCACTTCTGTGTAGCGGTGTTGCAGCTGTTGCGGTGTTGGTTGCGGAAAGAAGTGTTCGCCTGCCCTTACGGCAAGTTCTTCCTCCGTGATTCCTAGCCTGATGGCGAGGTTTTGACCAGTGCACTTGTTTCGTTTCTTGCCGGACATGCCTTTGTATGTCCGCCACATTCTTCTCAAGCCAGTCTTTTCGTTGAACGAGTTGCAGTGCCGTCTCCAGATTTGCCGCTTCAGCTCCTTTGTGTAATATTTGGCTTTGGCCGTGGCGATGTTAAGTTTAATCTTGACACGAATATTATGTTTTGCCTTTCTGTATCGCTGTTGAGCCTGGAGTCTAGCAGTCGAAAGGTTGAGCAAATGTAGGTCTGGGTTATGGGTGCCTTCTTTAACTTGGTAGGTTTTCGTCGCCGCTTTAATTGCTAATTGGATTTGTTGGTCTAGGGGGAGTGAGGAAGTGGCCGTCTGGATGGTTTCGCGAAACTTACCCCAACTGATGAAGGGTGCGTCTCGCTTGTAGCAGTCTTTGGTCGGTAGCTCGATTTTGATGGGCAGGTGATCGCTGCCCATTGCGTCTTGCATAGTTCTCAAGTTCGCCTTAACGTTCTTGGTTGCCCACGTGAGGTCTGGCGTGGTATCTGCTTGCTTCGCGTGAAGTCCGATCCTCGTGGGCGTGCCGGGTTCGTTGATTAAGACTAAACCTAGCTCCTTTGACTTGCTCTTCAGCGCCTTGCCTCGAGGGTGTGAGCGGTTGTAGCCCCATTCCTCGTGTGGAGCGTTGAAATCTCCTACTATTTTAATGGCTTCCTTTTTATGTCGAGATTTCATTTGTGCAAGGCAGCTCATATCATCACCTCTTTTGACGGCGGGCCTTATGTAGGTCGAAGCATTCGTAAGAGTCTTCTTGTTGTTTGATCTGTACTACGACTACCTCTCTCGTTTTGTTGCACAGGTCTGTTGATTCCGTTTGCGCGTGCGGAACGTGCTTGTCGACCAAAATGGCCACCTGACCTAAGATCATTGTTTCTTCTCTCTCCGTGCCCTTTTTGTGCGGGATCGCTCTCGGTATGGATGGTGCGGTGTATGCCTTGCAGCCACTAAGCTTAACACTTTCGGAGTTGGTCTCCTGGAGGAGAAAGACCGCCGGTCTTTTCTTGCCCATTCTTTCAAGTCGTAGTTGGAGCTCCGCTGCTTTGTTTTCGAATCCTCTACAATTACATTGAAGAATCCAAGGGCGAGGGCTTGTGTCTTTGCTTTGCGAATTGTCCGGTTTCACCTGTCATTTGTGGCTATCGTTCATTGGTGGGTACCGGGTATCTGTCTGATTTTTCTCTGATGGATTTCAATCTGGTGAGGATCTCAGTTGCTAGAGACTCGAATCTTTCGATTCTCCTAGTGTTGGATTGTATAGAGGCCAGACCTTCCTACATCTTTTGGCACATTGCAGAAAACCTTGCTTCCCAAGCGGAGAGGTCTCTCGGTGGGAGATTTGCAGGTTGTTCTGTTAGAATCTGTTGGCCCATTCGCAATTGTTGCTTGTCCGCGGCAGCCGTTAAGGCCATAGGGCGGCATGGGCGTACAGGGTTGAATTTTCCTTGATTTATTCTTACTCAATCTGCCCATGAAACGTCCGGCGGAGCCGTCAGCGGCAGGGATGGTGACGGCGTGAAAACGAGCATATTATCTTGGAGGTCTTCGTGAACTCGCGGTGCGGGCTTCTTTGTCGCTTTTTGTGCGAGTCACTTCACGGCGGAATTTTCTTTTGGGGGCACTCGTTGCTTGTGGCGACGTGTGCTCCGTTGCAGTTGACGCACTTTGGTGCAGCCTGGCAATCCTCCACCTCTCCGTGTTCTTGTCCGCATGATCCGCACCTCCGGATGTTATTGGGGCACACATCGGCCTTGTGACCAATTTGGTGACATCCAAAACAAACCAGCGGCCTTGGTCTGTTTTTTGAAACCCTGTAGACTTCGAAAACGTAGCGAACGGGCCGGGGCAACGTTCTTCCCTCGAATGTAATTAAAATAGTCGTTTTCTTGATGCCCAGGGCTCTGGCGGCGATGATCTTGTGGGTATAGAAGTTGAGTTCATTTACGAGAGTTTCGGGTTCGTCATGTGGTGAGTGAAGGTAGATGGCACCTCTCACCTCGTTGAAGCCTAGTGCCTTGTAGGGCTGCACTTCCTGTGGGCCTTGTCGCTCGGTACCAATTTCCCTGACTTGCAGAAATTTTTCCGCGACTAAGCTATTCCTGGTTGTAATGGCGATGGTATTCGCGTTTTCGTGTCTTTGCACGGTGAATTCAATCATGCTCTTTTACGCCGGTTTTCTCGATGGCGGCGCGAATCTCCTTAGTAGAGAAGTCCTCGACGTTCATTTTACACACTGGTCGGAGAACAACCGTCTGCGTGAGTGGCTTCTGGGTCCTTTCATCAGAAGACTCACGTTGCTGTGTTGAAATCAGGTCGTGTTTACGTTTCCCTCGTACCGCCTGTCGGCCATTTTCATTACTGTCCATCAAGACAGGGTGGTGTTGTTCGTCAAGTTTAGGTTTTTTTTCGTAAGTTTTCATCGGGAGATTCTCAGGCGAGCTACTTTCGAGCATGGGAAAGTGTTCTTGCAAGGCAGAAACTTGACTACAGGGTGGTGATCTTGCGTCGAGGTTTTCTCTGGAACCGTCGTCGCATTTCAGAGCTGAAAGAAAGGGTTGAAGTCTCTCCTGCTAGTCTAAGCAGTGCTGAATAAATGCTTGATTCGCCATGCAGGTGCTTACCCATTCTTTCTTGGCGGTGCACGTCCGGAAGTAGTCAAAGTCAATGACGAGGCTGCGTTGCGGAGCTGCGGCCGGTATTGCAGCGTTGCCGTTATTCATTTGGACTGCCTGCGCGATAGCGGCGTTAGGCTTCGCCACCCCGCTTCCATTGTTCATCTTCGGGTCCTTGAAAATCCCTTTTCGAGGAGGTCCAAGGATTCCTTGGCTTGTCGGTTTGTTAGGTGATGTCTCCGCGTCGGTCCTCGGTGTCCAGGGCGGCAACGAGAAGGTGCTGGGACCCCCTCGGATTGGGGAAATTGTTAAGCCTGAAGCGCTAGCTCAGGAACGTTGTCTGGTCTCCTCGAGAGCTGAGGCCAGAATCCCACCTTCGAGTCTTAAGATACAACTATTTTTCAGTAAGCGTAATCGACGGATTTCTGACAAAAGTATCACTCATTTTCATGATGTTAGCTGCCTGAATGATTATGTGTTAATAGGCGAGAGTTCTTTTTTATCTACGGTGTTATTTTTTAAGCCCGCAGTGCACCACCTTCAACGGCAGTGAATGCCCAAAAGTACTGAGTTAGCTGTTCGGGAGCTTTTGTTAAGTTGACTTAATCAGTCACACATCTTCCAGTTTGCCCTATTTACTGATTACCGCATGAAAGGGGAAAGTAATAAATCACTTCATCTGAGCAAGAGATGTATGGAATTCTAGGCTTTTTAGCGCAGTCCGTAATATTTTGGGCAAGGAGTTAACTTTTTACATAAGCTTGAGAGTTTGCTTGGGGTGGAAAAGATTACATCGATATTTGCAGGATTTTCAACCTTCTTCAGGTTATGAGAAATGTTATGAATGTAAGAGATGACTAACAGCCTTTTGTTACTGGATCTGCCGCGTAACGTACGGCAAGTGGTTTTACCTTCTTTAATCTGTTTAAGGAGAATTTTGGCGGCTAATATTAATAAATTGGGAGAATATTTCGCACTTATTACTCTAGATACTTGTCCTGGGAAGATTGTTAGCCGTGTATGCGGGCCCGACTCGAAATTATAGTATTTTAAGACCTTATTGACCATGCCTCTTTTTACGAATTTAGAATGCGCCGACTTTTAATTGAGGAACGTTTTCTTCCCTTTCAGCTCATACGTCCAACTGACATGACGGGGCTGAATATGACAATCTTAGGTCCAGAAATCTCTAGGATCATGGCTCTGGAAGCTCATGTGTGATCTCTGAAGGAGTCTAAACATCTTTTAAACTTGACGAGCACATTGGGCACATGAATCGAGGTAGGCAAACACCTTTACCACAGTTGAGGAATCTAAGGTCTTTTGATGTAGTCTGACGTGGTATGTTTGGAATAAATCACTGAAAATTGCCGCAATGCAGAATCTGATGCATACTCATTTGTTTTTAAGAAAGGTGTTACCGTTTCAGGATGCGAATACACACCTAAAGTAAATCTTGACCAAATTAAGAAAGTTGCTTTGGGAAAACGTTAGGTGTTGTGAAAGGCTATTGCACCATACAAGTAAATCCTCTCTTCAATGCACTACAAGAAACGTACAGTCGGCGGCCAAAGTTTGCTGGGCGCGGGAGCGTCAGCCGAAATGACTGGTTGCGTCTTCTGACGGCGCGCGGCCCCTGTCAAGATTCACGCTTCGGCAATGTGCTTCCTTTCGTGCTCGCAGTCATGTCTTTTTGCTTGCTTCCGCCCGATGTGCACGAGATTACCGGGACTGGCGCAAGGTGCCGATATATGAGCAGCCATCATGCCGCGCGTCTGCCTCCGCCACCGTGATGGGTGACGGAGCTACAGATAACTATTTCGCGGCACCTTTCGCCAATCCCTGTTATCTCGTAGGTGTCGAACGGAAGCGAGCGAAAAAAGCATGACAGCGAACAAGAAAGGATTGTTTTTTTGTTTGTTTATTTTGGGGTGAAGAGAAAAGGGGGAGCCAGGAGATATGTGGGCCTCCAGTCAGGGGCAAGTCGCTACCTGGCTTTTTGGGAGATGGGTAAATAAAGGAAAGAGGAAGAGGAAATGGTTATGTACAAGTTTGAGCATCCGATGCATTGTAGTCCAAAAGCCAACGGGCTTGTTTAGAATTGGGCTTGTGAGAAAATGAGTCCGAAGCGAGCAGGAAGATAGCATCCCTCTTATCGCAGTGCCGATCTGAGATGGCAAAGTCCGTCAATGTACCGCATGTGCAAAGCATGAGTCTTGATAGCGGCAACGCGCCGTTAGAAGGCGCAGCCAGTCTTTTGGCTGGCGCTCCCGTGCCCAGCAAACTATTGCTCCCGACTGTACCTGAGGTAAGACATAGTATAGGTCCTTGATGTCGATTGAGAAAGCCTGGTATTGGTTGGCACTGTGTTCTTGTAGGAAGCTGATGATTTTATATGAGTTTTCACCAGAAAGGGGTCTTCCACTTTAATAAATTTAGTCTTATTCGTGAAAATTAATTCATATATATTTTGCCATATGTGTATTTCTCATACAGTAACTCGCAATGAACACTCATCCTTGTGCGTCTTTGCGCTGAAAAATATTTCTAAGCTAAGTTGTTGGCTTTTTTTCAAAATAGGGGCAAGGTTATTTTATATTTGGGTCCTGAAAAAGCCTCTTAGTTTCACATTTTACTTTTACTAATGAGATGCCGTCATGAGGTTGGAAAACGAATTCGATAACTAAAAGGTTGTTTTCCCGGAACTCCTTTTGGGCTTGACTACGAAATCCTTCTTTCTTGTAGGCTTGTATTAAGTTTATAGAATTCTCCTTTAAGTAAGTTTTAACCTTATTGATGGGCAGAATACTTACGAAAGGTTTATATCGTAATAAAATATCTACGCCCTCTGAAGTGCATCTATTGTACTCAGACAGGAAGCCCGTCTTGACACTTGTCTTCCTAGTGACCGAAGCTCAGGCGCGCATTTTTGGGGTTCTATGGCGAAATTGGGCCTCGTGCTGAGAACGTGCTTCACTTGCTGCGACAACTGTACGTCTCCGAGGATGGTTACAGGATTGCAAGGAGCTGTAGTTTCTTTGGTATGATGGCGTGAAGATGGTTTAGGGTGAGAAGCCACATAAAGGTTTTCGTTATTTCTGTAGTGTAGCACATTTCTTGCCATTTGTTTTTTTTCCGCCAAAGGACGTGCATTGTAAGACTGTTCAAAGTGAAGGCAATCACGTGCAATCACTTTGGCGCTATTTTCTACATTATGAATACCCAATTCAATCAAACATCCATTAATTCTGATTCACCGGTGCTAGATATATTTCCGCCTACACCTTCCTCTGAATCAACCGGGGGACAGGGGTGGGGGTGAGTCTGATTACGTTTACTGAGGTTATGTTTTTTTCTTGAATTAAGGAGTGTCGGCACGAAATCACCGTTATAGTTATATTAAACTAAAAGGAAACGCCAAACGGCGGTAAGCTTTCTCAATATATAGGGCGAAAATACGTGGCGAGGCGAATGCAGACCATACCAAACGCCGAGAATAAAGCCCGGTTCACACAGTTGCGTTTGACTGCGTTTGACTGCGTTGCGGCAGCGAGACACCAGGACATCCCTGCTGCTTATATCGCGTGCCAGAAAGATTCCTTGAATTAGATTCCACGCTTCGTACGAAGCACAGATGTCAGGCCAGCTGACTCGCTTTCGGTTCTCGCCGCAACGCAGTCAAACGCACTTAACCGTGAAACCGCGCCAAAGCAGAATACGCTAATGCCGTCAGATAACGATGATGGTAATGCTGATGATGACGATGCTGATGTAAGTACCTATCTTTTTCTTTTGGTACGGCGGTGTCACGCATTAATCGTGTCCAAGCCTCTTTAGTGTAGCCCTTGATATTATTTTCTTTTTCATCCAATTTGTTAGCCTGTTGTTATGCATTTCAGACCACCCATCTGTCCGTGGAGTGTGCCCCGGAGTTGGCCACCTCTTTAAATCCCAGTGCTTCCGGTACGTGGTGGCGCTGGTGCAGATTGTGGAGCGGTAGTGGCTGTAGCTCTATAAGCCTTTTCCACGAGGTCGGAGCCATATTGAATGTCGTCACTTCTAGTGTGCGGTAAAACATCATTTTGATCTCTTCACGCTACATGGAAGTTGATTACGAAAAATGTGTGATTGTCACACGTTCATGTTCTTGCCTCATCCATAGTTTCGCCCACATTCCAGGTTAAAACGTATTTATTATTTTTCGTCCCGTATACCAGATACGGAACCCACGTGACTGAGAACGACAGGAAACAGAAGACGACTATAGCCTGAGTGCACGCTCGCCGGTGGCGTCGCCTGCCGTTCACTGTCGTGGCTGGATGCGTGGTCGGCTTGGGTGTCAGATAGCTCCTATTTTGGCTCTAAGGCCAGGCAGCGAAGGACCAGGTGTCCGATTGATTCTGCGTCATGGTCCAAGGCCCTACACTATATGGTCATTATCGTCAGGTCGTACCGCTGTCGAAATGGCAGTGTCCGCAGCGCTCCTGCTTGCGCCTCAAACAGGAGGAGGCTGCCCCGTATGTTGTTATAGAGTCCTCGGCTCCGATATCATGCTTGTGGGCTCTGGTTACGTCTACCGTGGACTTCTCTCCTGCCTCATCCATGCATGTTAACGTAGCAGCTTGGGCGATTTGGTTGCTCATATAAACACACACTACAGCGCACACTGTAAACATACACTTACACCGTACACTCACTCCTTTCACACGAAGAGGAAAGGAAAATTTTGAAGCGAACCGCGCAAACTGACACCCCATTTTTATATACTTTGTCTTCTTCTATGTCTAGAACTACCGAATTTCTCGAATCACGCGCACCAATCTCCTAAACGCCTAGATATTGTTTTTTCTGTAAGGTTCAAAGATGGTGTACTGATATAGTTTTCATAATTAATTACGATGTGTTCGGCATCATTAATTTCTCTCGTTAATTGATCACTGTGTCAACCTAAAATTTCACAAGATGGCAGGTCAACCGCGAACCCACCAAAGCCCCTCAATACGGGAAAAATTGGCGCCATCCATTGTTTTAGAAATGCCCGAGGCACGTGCCGCGCGCCACATCTGGAAAATTCATGGCATCTGCAATCTAGCTCCTGTGCTGCGCTGTGCCGCCGTAATCTTCCCAAGGGCTGCACGTTGCACGTGCCTCGTGCATCGACGAACCTGGAGCAACTTTTGAAACATGAAGGCGCTTTATCACCCACAATCACGGCAGTGTATGCCCAGGTGGCCAGAGATTGCTCCGGTGGTATTGTTTTTGTTTTCACGGAGCCTATCATTAAGGCATCGTCCAGTCTGCCCTATGTACATTTTGCCGCACGAAAAGGGAAATGAATACACCACTTGCTCTGCGCACTCGACGAAGCTGTTCTGATGTTTTTTTGTGCAGCTTACTGTTCGGTGGGAATATGGTGAGTTCACTGATTTGCACAGGTTGGCAAGCTTATTAAGGCAGAGTAGACGACGTCGATGTTGAACTATTTGCGATTTTTTCTATGCCGTGGGAGAACCTGTGTTTGTGGGGAAGAGCATCTGGCCTCGTGATTTTCTCTCTGGCTCTTGATGTGGCAAATGTTTCTTTACTTTTTTGTTTTTCAGGCTGCTCTCTGAAATCGATGTAAATAATGATATTGGATATACGACAGAAGTTAATCTTGAAATTTGCGCATCAAAGCTCATTTTTGTGATTCATATTTTCACCAGCTTAGAATATGCCGAATTGAAAGAAAGAATTGGTTTTTCACCCCTTGGTTCATATGTCCAGCATATATGATTGTGTCAGAAATCGAGCCTGAAATGTAAGAATCTGATAGATCTTTATTTTCCATTCAGCTTGCCGTCTACTCATCTCTTCACGCCTTCTCATCTCCCTTGCCCACTTTTCTCTCGAGTCTTCCCGAACCGGGTCGGTGAAAGAAACCTTCTTATTACCCTTGTTAATATAGTGCCCACAAACGGTCGCCACGAGCAGTGAGCCGGCGGCTCCTTGAGGGCAATTTGCCAGGCACGAAAGTATGACGGAGGCACTGTATATGCAAGTGCGTTAGGCCTAGCAGCGGTCTCCACGACGCTAGTTTTCGCAGGGCTGCGAAGGGCTGCTTACTTCTGGCAGGCCGGTTTTGCACGCGTGGAACGGGCTTTCTCAGTTTCCGTCTTGCAAAAGAGCCTGCCGAAGTTCTGGCGACGCAGGGAGCCCAGCACCCGTGGTGATGCTATATGGGTTGGCGCCGGAGTGGGCCGGAAGGCGGTCGTCACAAAAGCTGGATACCTATGTTGCGCTTTTTGGACTCAGGTTAGCCCAGAAGACACGCAAATATCTTCTGGCAAGATCATAAACCTCAGGACAATATCCCTTCATAGGGAAGAATTCAAGAGAAAAGAATCAGTGATGCTCCGCCGCATAGGCACAGGAGGAGCAGTCACACCAAGGTTCAGATACCAAATGGACCTGGCAAGACTTAAGAAAGAACAACCCTACGCTGTCCCTCGCGACCCCAGATGCCAGCGATGAAAGCTGAGGAATCCATTCCCAGACTTAAACACCTCCTCTGGGAATGTGAGGCCCTTTCCACCCTCAGAGCACTCATCCAACACTCATCTTCAGTAGGATGGCGAATGATTAAAGCACCTTCAAAACTGCAGGACTGGACGCACCTAGCGGGGACACCCCACGCAAGACCAGGATCCTCAGATCTTTCTTAGAATATATTTCTGAGGGAGCCCTGGGAAACTCCATCTAACACCTTTAACCTAGGAGACGAAGCCTTAAGGCCACCGCGTCATGAAAACTTCGAGTCTCCGTATATATATATATTTTTTTTTCTTTTCTTTGAATAAACGTATTCAGCACAACCACGGCGACTATGGCGAATTAAGTGACGTCTACAACATAGCAAACGCAGAATGGATGTTGATTAGTGAAGGTCGCTGATGACGAATTTCCGGAGAAGAAACATCCAATCTGCGTTTTTTTGCATTGCTGACGTCACTTCCTTCTCCCTAGTCGCCTTGGGAGTCCAAAAACGCAACATAGGTCTCCTGGATTTCAACTCTCCCAGCTCGCGGTCAATCTTGTAACCGAGCAGCGTGAACACCCTGGAGATCGATGACATGGTGCGTGCCACAGGTCCGACTGGCTCACTGACGAAGGAAAAGACACGTCTTACGCCCAGCTGGCTTCCTATTCCTTTTGCTCTCTATATATTTATGTATCAGTCCACCTACTCCTTTCCTTTGTAATACCATTTGTGCCTTATAAGAAGCGGAAGAGTCTTTTGCCGTACCCTTAGCTTCGTTTTCTATACTACTCTATGGCTTTTGTAGCCGAAGGCAGAACAATGAGGAACTGTGCGGCTGAGAAAACGCAACGCGTAGTGTTCCAACAGAAGCTGGCTCTTCACTATACACTGGCTCATGGTGGCGAACCAAAAATAAAGGTGATAATAGGGCGTATTCACTGGCCGCCATATTTGAGGTCACTGTTTAGAGCGCATGCTCAGAACGAGCTCACATTAATAGGCTGCCAAGACCGGCCATCTTGATGGTGCGGGGCGCACGTTGCAAAATAACTGTGGAAGCTAGCCATCAGCACGTGATCAGCATTAGCGCACAGCGTGAATTCTTCCGTTAAAGGAGCTGTGCAACGATATTCAGTTGGAATGTTTTTCACTTTACACGAGCTTACTGGCACTGGTGGGACTCAAGGATACTCGCGCGCAACGCCACTGGCCAAGAAACTCCTTTGTTGCGGTGTAATTTCAAGGACAAAAGCGATAATTTTCATTCAATCTCTCTTTTGCAAAATTTGATGACGTAACGTGGGTATCGCAGTACACCCAAGTGACGATATTTGAATGCGGTTCATATATTGGACCCGAGCATTGCGTGGGCGCTCGATTTGGGCTCGTGATAATTACTAGCTCGAGAAGCATTCGGGTAGTGGCCCGTGTCCAATCGCTTCAACGACGACAATAGCCGAGCCATAACAATGTCTGGAACTCAGCGCGTGTCCTGTGCTTTGCCAACCGCAGCGCGTGGCTATGATCAACATTGGCGGCATATAATCCATTCCAGGTCACGTGGCCGCTTGTTCTGGCTGCGAGTTGAGGGGGTGAACGCTGCTCGTTTTTCTTTAATTTGTTTCTGGGACTTCTATTGCGTGGGGTGAAAAACGAACGCGTGTTTCATAGGTCATCAACGTCAGGGATCCGTTCTAAGCGGTATTTGCGCAAAGTACAAAAATTGTTGCATCGCCCTTTAAGTGAAGTCTCAGCAAATTAAACATTATGGGCTAGAATGAGCGTGGTGTAGGCAAAATAATAAAGAATGCGAACGCAGTGCTTTGATGCAGAAGTGAGCTACACTATACTCTGTTTCACCTTATGATGTACCGCAGGAAAGGCTACAAGCGCGAGCTCCTTGCTCTTGGGCACATCTCGGCGGCACAAGCTTTCGTGACTTAAGACCGGCAGCCAACGCTGTGAGCTCGCGCTTCTAGCCTTCGCTGCGGTACAACAGAAGGTGAAATCATTTAGTGGCTCTAGGTGAAATGAAGCTTTGTCAGCCTTTCACATAAAATGCACTCGTCTCGAAGATGCTAGGAAGTCTGATTAAAGAAAGACAAAATTTCCTGCCTTTTTACAGTATGTGCCATCACGTTCGCGCGCGATCAATATTCTTTTTGTTTCAATTCTGAGTGCCGTTCTGTACTCTTTGGGTTCGCACTTTCGACATGTCAATTAGGTAATGTCCTGCCTTCCATTCAGCTGGAAAATACTCAGCCGTGGGCATGGGCTTGGCATGAGCGTCTTGAGCTTTGTTTAGCCCTATTCGATTCGATTTCGCCATTCTAACTTGAGATATTATCTCTCCCTTTTCTCAGCTAACCACCTGCCTTCCTGTTCCTCTTCACATCCGAAGCCTGATACTGCAAATATGGGTAAGCTGCCGCAGGATTCAATGCAACAAAAATACTTTTGTAGGAAATTTTGGTATGATTATCACGTTACTTAGGCCGAGTTTTAGCTTTACGAATGAAATGATGACCAGAGCCATCATTGATTCGAGGCAGATATCGTTCTTTTTAAAAAAAATATCATCTTGCCTCGTAAGCGAAAATTAATATTGGAATTTTGCCGACCTATACAGATGTATGTCAGATTTTAGTCATCAGACACAGTGTTCGATTTTAATTTAAAAGTCTAAAAAACGACGGTAATGTGCGTTAGACGAGTTTTTTTCACTATGTATTCGTAACGTTTGCCGGACGCATCATAGGTAGTCAGTCGTCACGTTAGGTAGGTTGATCAACTAAAATTCTATACCAATATTTTATATTTTTAATTTCCGGGGTCACCTTGCAATTGCAGTATATGTGGTATTCACCGGACGCCATATTTGGGATGACTGCTCACAGCACATGCTTGGGTTGAGTCCTTAGTTCTGCTCTCACAACGAAAACAATATTGATGGTGTGTTCAATGTGCGTGTTGGAAGCGTTGTGGAAGCTAGCCGTCAACACCTGCTCAGCAGCAGAGAAATTAGTTATGGCCGCCGGTGAATACAAACCAGTACGCTCAAATTTCTATTAGATTCAGGTTGGCATAAAACAATATTGAATTATGTGATCATTTTTGAGGTATGAAACATGTATTTGGTAAGCATGATTGCAAATTTCGCACAAAACGCACACCGTGCAAGCGTTGCTATCATTGAAGCTTTTACGAGTGACGCAGTCGTCTAACCCATGTCGTCAATATCTATGCAGCGGTCCTTGGACGGGACGCAGGCGATTCGTGTGACGATGTGACAGGAGCGACTACTTCGCTCTTCTTAAAGGAATCATGAAACGCTTTTCCAACTTTTTCCTGTTTAGCTTTCCTCCTCAACTCATAAATCGCGCATTCTACCAAACAGTTCAAGAAGACGGAAAGAGGGAGTCCCCTCTTGCTCGGGCTCTCGTTTGTCTAATCCGGACACATCCATTCTCCCCCTAGAAGATTAGCCGTCGCTCAAAATCCAGACAAAAGTTGCTTTCCCTACCCCGTTCACCCCGAAGCTGACAGTGCTGTGGAAGCTACGTGCTCCTTGGGCAAGCCACACTTTTGCCACGTGATCACGCTCTCTCGCGCATACCTACGCGCAGAGAATGAGGTCAGATGGTGAAAGGGAGGCGGCTGATTGGTCCGGCAAGCGCGTAGCTTCCACCACAATGTCAGCTTAGGGGTGAAGGGATTAAGTGAGCTCCGGTGTCGTGTGACGTTCGTATGGGCCCGGTGACGCGCTGCGGGGGCCCGATGACGCGCTGCGGGGTCCGCGGATGTATCACAGAGAAAAGCAGCGAGCTTACGAAGGAAAGGAGGTACGAAATAGTCCGCTGGTTTTTTTCAAATTTTCGTAGCGAAAGTCAGGCTTTTGACTTTCTACTTTTTTTCTTTTGGCCCACTGAACGATGTGCTATTAGTAAAATACCATTATAAATTGATATATTGCAGTCCAAAATTCGTTTCATGGGTCCTTTAAGGCCAATACGCACCATTTCCGTTTGAGCGTGGTGCGTTCTGTAGGGGCAAGCGGACGTTGCGTTGCTAAGAGCGCTTACACAAAACTTGCACCCACAGTTGTGTTGAAACGCAGTCAAGTGCCGTCGAGAGCCAATAAGAAGCCACTTATCGTCAGCGGCTTACCAATAGCAAGCGAAATTCACGGCAACAAGGCGGGGCCCAGCGGCAGCGTGGAAGAGCTCGATCTTCGGAGAATATCGCTGGCTTCACCAAGATTCTGTCCGGCTAGAACCATCGCGGTCTTTGGAAAACTTTCTGGCGTATTCCACACCGCTCCCGAAAAGAAAGACGCCGGTTCCACGAAAGGAAAAACGTATCCGCGTCGTCTTGTGGTGCGAGCGGAGATGTGACCCTTCGCTCTTTTGTCGACTTCTGATTGGTCGAACACACCACGGCGCTTAGAAAAGTTGAGCGATCTTTTGAAAAAAAGTTTCTGGTCTCTAATCCTTTGCGTCGTGCTACCGTGCGTTGCGGCACTGCACGCGTCGCACCACAAGAAACCTCTACTGGCAAGAAGGATGCCGCGACGCACTCAAAGGTGTTGAAACGCGTTCAAATGTGGGTTAGGGTACATACGTCAATTGTCATTGTGGGCATAGCTTTCTGCTTGCTTTTTACGCGCACTTTTAAAATCGTGCTGAAAACATGCAAGTTTAGGAAATAGCATCTAAATATTTTCTTTACTTTCTCAACTTCTTTTAATTTTTCTTGGTTCTAAATGTAATCGCCGTCACTCTTGATATTTCAAAACAATCACTAAAAGCAATAATTACGAAAATATTTAACATATTTTTGATAAATGATCATAAAGTACCATTGCGATCATACCTCCATCAATTGTTCCCCGAGCATGATAAGTGTAAGAGTGAAGAGGATAATCACCTAAAGTTTCACCACCTTTTTAAGTTCCTCAGTTCGAATTTAATTCAAACATCGTGCGTAAAACCGTTATAATTAGACAACTAATTCACAGCTTCCCGTTTCTTTTCCGATATATATATATATATATATATATATTATAAAAAGCCGTGAAAGTTACACTTATGCCGCTTGTGGAGGTGAGTTATACGGCCAGGGACACGTAATATAGGGGGCTAATGGTACCGATCAGTCGGCTAATTAATTAAAATGCGTTTATTAGCTTTTTAATTAACGAAAATACACATATGGTTCCAAATAAAAATTTGCCCAGCGTCATCGAAAACTCCTAAATCAGTGATTTTCAGAAAGACTTTGAGCGCGTGAGAAGCGTAGTAGTGCACTGAAGTTACCGCTCGTGGAGCAGGTAGAAAGCTAGAGGTTGTGGTAAGGCGCCCGCGCGATATTTTCGTCTCTTATCTAGCCCCAGCCTTGTACCTGCTCCACGAGTAGTAACTTTAGTGCACTACTACGCTCTCACGCGCTCAAAGTCTTTCTGAAAATGACTAATTTAATGGTTTTCGATGACGCTGAGCAAGTTTCTACTTGCAACCATATGTCTATTTTCATTAATTAAAAAGTTAATTAACGAATTTTAATTAATTATCCAAATGATCGTTACGATTAGCCACCTATAAAATGTCCGCCAGGCCATAAAACTCACCTCCACAAGCGGCATAAGTGTAACTTTCACGGCTTTTTTTCAACAAATGTTTTAAGCAAGTAAGCATATATATATATATATATATATATATATATATATATATATATATATATATATATATATATATATATATATATATATATATATATATATATATATATATTACTATTCTGTGAGCTTATTTATGGAAGCTTAATAACGTTGACTGCTTGCGCCCGATTAAATATATCTACGCTTTGATCCTGTGATTAGTTGGGCATCTTCCACTACGATCTATAGTACGGAAATTGTAATTTATTTAGCAAAATGTTGATGATCATATATTCAAACGGTGCGAGTTCGCATGGCCTAATAAGGTTGAAAACAGGGGATCACACAAGCCGCAAACAAGCGCTGAATGTCACGCTACGGCGTCCGCTCTAGGTAGTGCAACGTTAGAAGTGGCTGTTGACGACGAGGTGGTGACGACGACCGCGGATTTATTGTGCTGCCTTGCGAAGTTACGCGGCAGTTCACGGTAAATTTGGTAACCTATTAACGGCGAGAAATTTTTGTGGCGCCCTCCTATGGTTCCCTCTCGTGACGTTATAACCTATCGAACAACACGTTTGACGGTGTTGCTAATGAGCATGGTGGAATCTTCAAATTACTGCGCTCTGAAACGAACACTGCTAACAGCGTCAAAATTAAAGTTCCTACAACACTGTGATTTCTGTAGACCAGAAATCTGCTGACGGCATACTCAGCATTCGGCCCATCATGGAAGGCCGACCACAGCGATCGAAAGCGTCGCTGTGATCGGTCTTCCACGATAGGCTGAATGCTGACTATGACGTCAGCAAAGGATTTCCCATCGACAGAAATAAGAGGAATGAAAGAACTTCAATTTTGACGGTGTTGGCAGTGTTGGTTTGAGAGTGCTATGATTTCAAGCTTCCACCATGCTCTTTACAAACACCTTCAAACTTGTTGTTCACAAGGTAATGACGTCACGAAAGGTAACCATAGGAGGGCGCCACCAAAACGTCTCGCCGCCAATAGGGGCTATTCACTGGACGCCATATTGTTGAACGTTGCTCACAATGCTTGCTCAGAACTAGCTCTCATTTATCGGATTTTACGAAAAACGACTCTGATTCTGTGTAATGGATGTTGAACGTGTGTCTTCCTGCAGTTCTCGCTGGCACCGAAGCCGAAGGTACGGGAACCCGTACACTCGCGGACCTTGAGCACCAATCAAGGCTCTGCACGCACGGCTTTCCTTTTTCCCTAAAATACCTGAACACGTTTTCCTCAGCCATTGCCCTAAAATATACAACGAGAACCGTCTAACAAAATGGCGTCCCGTAAATACCCCCATGTTACATGCGCACATTTTCAAATACTAGTATCGTCCGATCTTATAAGGATCATGGTAACCGGTGCTGAGCGCAAGTTCTTCTGCTCATTGCACGGGTGTGGCTTTGACGTCTGAACTCCGAGCTCTCCTTGGCTGATTGAGAAAAAAGAAGGAATAGGCCTCAAGGCATCTAGCATTGGGGTCTACACACTATCCTTTCAACCAGAGCTCGGCGTCGCGCAGGCTTCACCGCAACTCCAGCGCCAAGAGCGGACGTCTTTCTCTCCGCATAGCTTTGTGACAATTAGTATGTGTACGCATGATTCAGACCTTTTAGAGGTTACGTATTTGCCATTGGCTGTGACCTTTAAAAGGTGCGTCCAAACGACGCACCAAATCTGTTATACCCAAAATAAAGTGTCGGAGGCGTCCGACGCTCCTTGGTGTGCGCGTTCCTGGGACCCGCTCAGCAAGTTTAGCGTTTCGGGTCTCAGCCGCTTTATTTTTCTATAAAATGAAAAATGTGTGTTGCGTTCGAAGAACACAATATAAAACGTCAAGATGCTGTACAGTGCTGCCATATAATTACAACTCAATGAATTAGAACAATGATAGTTTATAGTTTAAATCTAATATAAGGACAACACACGCGAAAGCCACGACGAGGGATGTCCCTAATTCAAAAAACGTCACAGAGCGGTTTAGAAAACATTCCTAGAATCTATAACCGAAGTATATAAAATAGCTGGTCCTTGAAATTCACAGTGCCTATAACACACCTTATAGCAGATTTTCGAATCTTTCACCGATATCCACGGAGAATGCACTTAGAGTCAATAGCCTCTTAAGCTAGACTCAATACCTTAGCATCGAGTGGGAGGTTGAATATCGTGACGTAATGCACTGCATTACACATCACGATATCTTTATCATGGTACATAAATAGGGCCGCATTGTGGCACTTTCTGAAATATGAACACAAAGAATACTATTTCGTGCGTGTATGGGGCCTCAAACTATTGGTGATATGTCGACGATTTATAACTATGCAGACTTATTCCACTTCGACAAGTATGAAATACTGCCGCCCGAATCTCGGTTTAAACTAAAATTATATCTGGGTTGAGTTGGTGCAGAGGCGATGCTGCGTAGGTTGATAAATCTATTTTAGTAAACTACTAAGCCACGCAATTCCTTAAATTGAAATGAGTACATATTTCTACAAACTTTTCTGTAAATAAAATGTTTTCGATCACAGTCTCGCAAGCTCCCGTAGTCATCATGATCTGTAGTCATTTAAGGCTGAACTAAAAGCGAGCAAAAAAGGCCTTATATGTCGAAATACAGGGTGTCACAAAAGAAAATTTACACGGTCTTTTTACCGCAAAAATAAACTAGGCATCGGCGAACGCTCATTCTCCGCCAAAAGGTAGAGATAGAGGTCACAACCAGATGCCAAAGTTTCAGCCCGATCCGATGACTTAATCAAAAGTTATAAGTGATTTTTGAAAATTTCAATGGGAAAATGGAGCCCATTTTTGCCCGTTTTCGGTTTCTGGTGCCATAGAGCACCATGTGTTCGAAAACTCCGTCAGCCGCCATTTTCACATTGAAATTTTCAGAAAATCACTTATAACTTTTGACTGAGTTATCGGATCGGGCTGAAACTTGGGCATCTGGTTGTGACATCTAGCTTTACCTTTGGGCGGAGAAGGAGCGTTAGGCAATTACTAGTTTATTTTTGCGGTAAAAAAGACCGTGTAAATTTTCTTTTGTGACACCCTGTAGATGTATCAATTAAACCTAAACAAACACCTAAAGTGAACGTCACTATATTTACGTGCACAAGTTGGAAACACAATAGGCAGCATCATTTCCCACACATTTGGTGGCATCGGCATCAATTCACAAGTTTAAGTTTCGAAGCAAGGTTAGCCGCCCATTGTAAGTGAACCTTGATCCTCTGTGGACTTTTTATTTAACTTTCGATTCTGGTATGTTTCTTTTTTCAAGCATGAGCTTTCTAATAACCGTCGTTTTTCTGCTTTATAATGGTTGCGTGCTGTAGAAAAAAAAACATGCTAGTGAAATCTACTGGGGCGCACTACATATTGTAACGTCCGTGTGCTATCATTTCCTGCCAAGGCACGTCAATAAACAACAATGCCCAGATCTGAGTGCAAGACCTAAAACTGCGACGTAGCAAGTCACACAGAAAAAAATAAAAAAGATCTTCGAGTATTTTGAACATATCACTAAAGTTTCGTTGAAGCTCAAGCAACATTTCTTTTATTTATAAAATGCTCAACACTCGACGGCGGCGAAAGTTCGTGTATAAATGTTATATGTATGTGCACACTTAGGAAACTGAACGCTGTACACAACCAAACGCTAGCAATCTAATAATTTTAAATTGGTCTGTGCCCCAGACATAAGCATAAAACTGAAGCAATGATATATATCGCTATGTTCCGTGAGATAAAAGTTTGCACACGACAATCTTAAAAGATAAATTTCGGCAATCGAATCTTAGACAAAAAAATTAAAATCCACTCAAACACAATGGCCTAATTTGCGTGGGCCAATATACCATGTCGATAACGACCGTATTTCAACAGCTTGGAAAAAATTGCCAGAAAGCTGCTTCCCGAGAAAGCCCTTGCATTAAAGTGCTCCAGACGTCCTTGTTTGTTAAAAGTGATTGGCGAACCTCAGGAGCTCAAGTACGAAGGATGGCCGCACAAAATCACGGAATAGCTCAAGCGTCGCCACCGCCATGACCGCGCGAGCATGCCGAAGACGCCGGTACCAACGCTCGACGTGTAAAAGCTCCGACTCCGTCGAGGATCGTCGAGGAATCCGAAACCACATGCGTGGTGACGTTCTTTTAGTTTAGTTTAGGAATTCGTTGAACGCACTCTGCTTCTTGTTCGCCTTCTCTTTCTTTGTCTTCAATTTATTTTCCTTTCTCTTGCTAGGAAGAAAATATAATGACGCGCGCCAAGGTTAACGTGTGGGCTATGTAGGTTACCGCGATTTTTATAGGTTGCCATGTTCTTTAAAGACAAATTGAATTACTTCCGACATAGACACTTCACTGGTGAGTTCCTTTTGTTTGCATCACGTCAATGTCTTTTTTTCTTTCTATCGCTCTCTTTTTATATCGTGGTCCACTATCGCACAATCACTGCATTTTTTTCTTTCTCTCGCCTGTGAATATGTGGGAACAAATTTCGTATGGAGACCCATTGCGTGATGCTGTCCTTGGTTCTATACTAAAGGGTTTTCAGGATATCTTGCGTGGTGTCGGTTTTTGTCACGTGGTGTCGCCCGGAATATTTGTTCATGTTCCAAGGATGCCTTTTCCAACGAGGGCAAAGACTTCCACTTGACTGTCTGTTGCTGAATGAAATCTCTTGGCGAAGGTTTTCTTCATTCCTTTTCCATACAGCTCAAGTTGTTGAGGGGAATTTGCTTCTTTCAATACTAGATCATCTTTGATTCCCAACATTATATCCGCTGTTATGTAAGATGCTTCTCCAAAGACCGGAAAGTTGGGGTTATATCCAAAGGCTGTTTTCTGTGAGAGCTTATAATGGCTCACCGTAGCCTCTAGGGCATATTGCTGTGCGCTGGACCGAGCAAGCAGAGTCTGGTCACGGTATTCTAGACGATTCTTTTTATTCCTACTCGGGGCATAACTTTTATCGTTTCGCCAAGCTTTCCGTGCCGCTCAAGCACCTCACGAAAGATATTATGAACTTCGAATGGGGAGACTGACAACAACAGGCATTTGACGAGCTGAAGCGACGACTCCAGTTGCCACCCATTCTTTTCCACTTCGAATAGTCAGCCCGAACATTAGTTCACCCGGGCGCCAGCAATACATGACTAGGCACGGTACTAGTGCAATGACGAGAGGGTACAGAGGGCGTAATCGCTTACGCTAGTCGGACGTTATCGGAACTAGAACAAAATTACTCGATGATTGAGAAGGAATATCTTGCCGTTGTCTTGATTATCACGAAATTCTGTCCACAGTTGTACGAATGCCTTTTTTTAGTGGTCACCGACCACCACCCACTCTGCTGGTTAGCGACCCTTTAGGACCCATCGGAACGCCTCGCTGAATGGAGCCTACGATTGTAATTGTAAGACGTGGCCGTAATTCACATGTCAGGCCGAAAACACAGCGACGCCGATTGCATGTCGAGAGCCCCCGTCGAGTCAGCTACCGGCTGTGCCACAGACAACGACGACCACGATAACTTTCTGTGCACACTGAACGTTAGTGCATGGCAGTGCTGCAGCGGGGCGATCCTGAGCTGCGCGCACAGATCGACTACTTGGAAGGACGAGGAGTTACGATTTCCCGAGCCTTCTTTCGTGCCGTTCCAAGATTCGCCGTCCCAGAGGTATTCTCTTCAAAGAGCACTTTGGGGACAGCAACTCGACGTGGCTCGTAGTAATTCCTACAAGTCTTCAAGAAGAGATCTCCGAAGCCTGCCACAACTACCTGACATCGGTTCACCTTGGCTACCACAGGACTTTCGCAAGAATCCGAGAGAAGTACTACCTGACCAAGCTGCCGAAGGTTGTCTACCTTTATACACAATCGTGCCACGAGTGCCAGGGGCGGGAAAAAACGCCGACGAAGCCGGTAGGCCACCTGCGGCCTATCGCGCCCTCGATTGCACCGTTCAAGCAGATCGGAATGAATATACTTGTATTTTCCCGCCGTCGTCGCAGGGAAACCATTGGATAATTGTGACAATTGATTATTTTACCCGGTACGCCGAAACAAAAGCGCTCCCGTCGGGAACCACTGTCGAAGTAGCCTAGTTTTGCATTGAGTCTATCGTCCTCCGACACGGCACTCATGAAGTCCCGATTACGGACCGCGCCTCCTCGTTCCTGGCACAGTTGACAGAAAAGATACTCTGCCTAAGCCACGGCGATCACCGCCGAACAGCTGCAAACCACCCGCAGATCAATGGGCTGAAGGAGCGACTAAACAAAGCCATCGCCGACATGACCTCCTCGATATACAGTGACATTGAAACAAAATACATGGGAGGAGGCGGCGATTCAGGTAACCAATGGGATTACACCTTATCAGCTGGTACACGGCACAAAGTTGACGACGATGCTGGACGCCATCATGCACCACGACCCCACGGACGACGGCACCGATGACGCCTAGCTGCTCACACAACGGGAAGAAAAGGTACGTCGGTTAGTACGCCTTCGGATAAACAACAAAGTGTCGGCGCTGGAAGTAAAAACTTCGTCGCCGGACGTGGGGTTCCAGCTCGGAGACAAGGTGTGGGTGAGGACGCCCGTTCACCACCGTGGTCTCAACGAGAAACTGCTAAAACACTACTTTGGAACCTACAAGGACATTCGCCTCCTTGGGGACCTGAGCTACAAGGTGCTCCCCGACGGAGACCGACCATGAGGACGCGGCCAGCCCCTACCCAAGCGGTCCACGTAGATCTACTCAAGGCGTTAAACGCCCGTTAAAATTGTGACACTGCAGGTTCATGTCGTCTGACCGTATTTTTTATTAGCCATTTTGGTTTTCCTTTTGCCTTGCATCGAGACAGTGCACTTTTAAAGCGGCGGGGGGGGGGGGACGGGGGATTGTATAACGCCGCGCGCAGGATTGAGCAAGCAGCGCCCGGTCACAATATTCTAGAAGATTTGGGTTTATTTTTACTCGGAAATTAAGTTTTATCATTTCGGCCCTAGTTTCTTGTTGACGAAAGGGCCGGATCATTCTCACACCGAATGCTCGATGCTCGAACCTTGTGGGTCGAAGTTCCACGCAGTCGACGCACACTAGATAATGAGCTGCCTCCGGCCTTGTTGAGTCAGCTCGCTCTTGCATGCTCTTATGCCACCAAATCGCCATCCGCAATCCGCTTTTCTGCTATTTCGGCGCTCGTTT
The DNA here is from genome assembly GCA_037355805.1 of Ixodes ricinus. Lineage (NCBI taxonomy): Eukaryota > Metazoa > Arthropoda > Arachnida > Ixodida > Ixodidae > Ixodes > Ixodes ricinus. The sequence goes on from JAZHYW010065583.1 coordinate 33,805, forward strand.
TTTGTTTCTGTTGGCCACTAGTTCGCCGATAAACTATCTTTTTTGTTCATTATTTACCGCTTCTTCACCTTATTCCCTGAACATATTTTAACCGCCGACAATGGTAGTATACATTTACAGATATTGTTTTAGGTCTCGCATCCGTCTCTCTGCTTGGCTGTTTGCCTCCGGATGAGATGAGGCGGCGAAGAACAATTCGATGCCTCCTTAACTTGCCTACTGTTGAAGCCTTTACTCCGGAACGCGGTACAATTTTCAGAAACAATCACATTCGTTTTCTTAAACGTGTTTACATCCACCACGTCAAAGGTACCGACAACGAAGCTGCGGTTGCGTAGTCGTCGATCCCTTGCGATAACGCAATCCCAAACACTTAGGACGTCGCTGCTCTAGCAACAACTCAGCAGGGCGACTAGGAGACCCTTATACCTAAGATCCGATTCCAACAAACTTTTACTGCGCGACGTGTTTCTCGAATGGCTGTGATACAACGGTCGTCCGTGACATGCTCAAAGGAACACCTCGACCATTCGTGCCACCCAGTTTACGGTGGCCCACTTTCTGCTTGCTTCACAGCATTTATCATCCGGGCAACCGAGCAATACAGCATCTCACAGCTCGACGCTTTGTTTGGGATGGGACTAACAAAGATGTGGTCGCGTGGGAACGTGCCTGTCTTTATTGTGAGTGTTCTAAGGTTCAACGACATACCTTTGAACCTTTCACTGCAATTCAGACACCCACCACTCGGTTTCACAATATTCACGCGGACATCGTCGGACGTTTGCCGTCCTCGAATTGAGCCGGATATATGCTTACAGTGATAGACCGATTTCAATCGTTGGCAGAAGGCGTTCAGCATCGCAGACATCTTTGCGACGACAATTGCTAAGACCCTCGTCGACTGCTGTATATAGCGCACTGGTGTTTCATCATTAATTCCTACCGACCGTGGTTCTCATTTTGAATCACAGTTATATCAATACCTCATTACGCTCAAAAGCTTCACCCGCATTTGTACCACGACGTACCGTCCCGCCTCAAATTTCTTGGTGCAAGTGTTCCACAGAATGCTGAAGGTTGCGCTCAAAGCACACAACACTCCTCACAACTGGAGCACACTGCACCCTATCCTTCTATTAGGCCCTCGCACCACCTTTAAGCAAGAGTTGGAAGACAGAGCTTCTAAAGTAGTCACTGGACAGAGGCTTCAACTCCCAGGTGAATTTTTCGGAACCTCTTTTTCCTCCACTGTTCTCGATCTTCTCACCAACGTCACTAAGTTTCGAGTGGGTATGAGCGAGCTTCGTGCCCCATCTACAAGACATCACGGAGGACGAGTGACGTACGTGTGCGACGAACAATCCTCAATGGCACATGTCTTAAAGCGTCGAGGCACCATCAAAAAGCCTCTCCAACAACCGCACGACGGCCCTTTCAAGTTGCTGAAAATATGCGAAAAGTTATTTCTGGTCGACTTATACGACACACCGGACACAATTTTATCGAGCTATTGAAGCCGGTCAACCTTGAGGCAACGAATGTGCCAAGCCTAGAACCTCTACGTTGGCCGTCCAACGCCGCTCACTCGACACAACCCCCAAAAAACTGCGGAGCGCCAAAAAAAATACTTGGACTCTCTAGCAAAATGTCGCCCTAAAGACTCTTCTTGAGTTGGGGGGGGAGGCTTGTAGCGGTTAAGCGTTAACCATAGTTATGTCTGGTGCACAAAACACTCCATAATGATGCATCGCCCGGCGACATGACCGGCGTGGGTCGTACGGGAAAAGAAAGCACGAGCTCAGGCCGAGATGTGCGATACTGGCATGGAACGCAGCGGCAACAGGACGGTTTTTGAACGCTACTTGTTTTTGGTTTATTTTTATTGTGGTGATTAAAATTTCATTGCTTTGTTAAACCGGCAAACGTGTTTCGGTCATTACAATTCTACACGTTGCAAAACTTCCCCAGAAATGCATTCGGTACTCTATTGAACATCTTTTGGAGCGAGGCTGGTTAATTTTTTTGTTCAACGGGAAGCTTGTTGTACGCGTAAACACCAACATGTGTCACGAATACTGTAGGGGTTCGTTCTTACATTAGTAGTGTCCACAAACTTGAAGGGCACCTTGAAGCAAGTTGTTGCAGGTGGATACTTGCCCACTATACGATCTCTTTGTACTTGATTAAAAAATCATCTACCGAACGCACAAATTCGGCTTTTTTTACACTGGAATGGTTAGCCTTATATACCTTGACGGTGTCATTCCAGTATATGTTAATGTGCATCCGCTTCATATCCGGTCGAGAAGTAGCAGATCATATATCAGTAATTTAATCACTAGAGGTATGATGTGCATTCCTCGGGACTCGTATTGAATTATTTAGTGAGTCCATTTCTTGTATTCCATTTCTTCCATCGTATTCCCTGAACCTCGATACCCCAACCTGAAGAGGCTTCTTACTGTCGATGGCCTCTTCGTCAAATATTACTGCAGACGATCCGCTATCGATAAGAGCTTTCGAAACTCGTTCATTGGCATTCGTATTTGTGTAAAAAAAGTGATGATTCGGGCAGGTAATCAGTAATCTTTGTTATCTAAAGTTGGGACTGCACACCCTCATTTATTGAATTTGAATCCGAAAGAATTAACTGTCCTATGGAGCGAAACCGGCGGCGTCTGTAACTGCGAAAACCGGCACCTAAATTTTCATTTTCCCATTAACGGAGAGAAATGACGCTTGAAGTTTCATTGGCTGCGTCTCCTAGCCTAGTAAACGCAACCCCACAGAAAATTCCTCTCCTGGCGCTGCGGCCCTGGCGTCTCTAAAAGGGAGAGGGTGCCGAAAGCGGCCGCCGCTCTCTTCCCACTCTCAGGTCACGTGGAAGGTGTGGCCGGAGAGGGGTAAGGAGAGCGTCCTTAAACACTCAACTTTGAGCCGTGTAGCGCCAGCCGGCCCATGTGGAGGACAGCTAGGAGGTCCTGACGGGTCACGTAATAGGGGCGATTGCTGCCGCCGCGATTGCGCGCTTTTTTGCGTCTCTTCTTTCGCTGCACCAGGCCACAGCGCTCTGAGGACTTGTCGTCAACGCTACGTGTATGATTGCTTTCGAATCCCCTCACGTAAGCGGTCTTAAATGTCTTACTGTAACTTCTAATTTTTTTTCTTCCATTGTACAAACATCAAAAAATTCTTTTCCGTCGAATGTTGCCACGTGACTGGTCGACTTTTTGTTTTGCACCGCCTGAGGATGCCAGGACCGTGGCTGCCATATCTCTGGAAATGACTTGCTCCTTATTTTCGTTATACTGTGCGTGGCAAGAGATTTACGCATAGATGTTGGAAACACTCCAGGAGGTTATCGACATTCTTGGGAGCTTTCATTTGAATCTGTTTTTGAAGCTCGTTAAATATTCGTGCATCACTATTGAAACCACGGATGACGCATGTAATGAGTATTATGCCAGCTGATGCAAGCGTCATTTTCGTAGAAATACTGTACGACATTTCCTGCTTTGTATTTTTTGAATATGTTTTCATCTTTTTTGTCCACGGGATTCTCTACAAATACAGACTGGAAACTATTTTTCCCTCTTTTCAAGTGTCACTCGAATGGTTGCTTTGGTACAGTTCATACCACATCTGCGCTCCTCGCGAGTACTAAAATGTCGCATATATTTTACCTTGTCGTCTGTACATATCCATGAATTGGTTTCAGAGGCAAACTCGTAAAATTATAGCCATGCTTCAAAATTCGTCGACTGATCATCGAACTGACCGTGTTTCACTATTCAAAAGCATGGAGCTCAATGCCTTCTTGATAGGTAAATTATGGCTTCAAGGAGTTGCTTGGTTAGTCTGATTTCCTGTTGCTGTGCATTTCGAATCTGGTGGACGAGGTAATTAGGATCCTCCGGTTTACCAGCAACAGTGAGCCGACGTTTTTCAAGGACTGAGGCGTCGCCTCGGGCGTTGATTTTGTTCGCGTCAATTGGGCTTCTGAAGAACGTCTCCAAGTCTGCAAACTTTATGTTGATCTTGATTGTTTTTTTCTGGAGGACGGCATTGACGTATCTTCCCGGTTTATCGCAGACCAGTCCAATTATGTCTGGAGTTGTGATGTTATCGGGGAGCTGAAACGCTTCATATCTTGCAGCATTCAAGTGGTGAACTACAGCTCACTTTGGGTATTGTCTTGTGTGGTCAGGCTAATCTGCATGATAATCCTGCCGGCTGCTCCAATCGGTAATCTTTTCTCTTGCTCGTCTTCCATATCATGGCCGACTGTCACATAGGTTAGTTCGGAGACCCCTCGCATCGGTGGCCTTTGTCTTTGCTGCACTCGTAGAACACGTTCAAATATTAAAGTGAAACGCCGGAAGCGGGCGTTCCGCGTTGTAATGCTTACGACGAGTGTAGTGGAGACAAATGTCGCTAGATTTAAGTCTACTCATTAATCATTCCAAACACAACTCGGAGTTTTGACGCCCCCATGCGCTCGCTTCACCTCCTCACTGTCAGCTTTCGGTGCATACTGCGGGCAAACTAACCAACGATTATTAGTAAAATATAAAATCAAACACAGATGGAGTAGGGGCGACAAAACGGGAAAAAACACTGGCCTTCTTTGAGACAATGTTTTCGTAGTCCATCTTTTGCGCCTGGCTATGTGGAGACTGGCAGTGTGAAGAAGCTAAAGGAACAAAAACGTAGATTTGTAACTTTTGGTTTTTAGACATTGTGTTTTTCCTCTTCTTAAAAAACTTTGCTATATGCTCAATCGTTTTATGCAAATATATACGCTATCATCAAAAAAATATTTCAAAGAAACTGAAACCAACGTTTAGACTTGCCGCAATTTAAACTCTCTTTGAACCAAAGTGACGCAAACACTGAATTCACTTCTGTTAGTTTCGGTAGAATTTATTCGTCATAAGCGTAGATGACAAGGTTAGCGTCATCGCTGCTTTTGGTCTGAGAGAGCTGTACCGCGTTGAGACTGCGAGTGGTCAGGATATTCATGCTACATATGTTGCTTGCGAAGCTTCTCCTTTAGTTTCTACGATTCACACAGAGCACGAATGACCCGGTGACTCGTGGACATTTGCCGAGGGAACGCAGTCAAACGCATTGAAACCATCCTGTCACGTGCTCAGCCAGCCAAGCAGGCAGATCCCTCTTTCTCCCACGCAGACGGCGGGGGTTTGAATCAATGGTTTGATAAAAAACTTCATCAGAGGATATAAAATATCAATAGTTTTTCATCTGACTTTTTCTGGCTTTTTTGTTGACACGCCTTTGAATATTGACCCATTTCTTTAAATAAGAAAGTCAAATGACAATTTGCGCCTCCAAGATGCAGTTTCTGCAGCATTTCAATTGAAATGCTACACCTTTCAACTAAAAAACTTCAGAATATTAAAAACAAAAAAATATATTTACAGCTTAGCTATTCATTTAACAAAGTTTTCAAAGCAGACTATGGCTTTCCACTCACCTCCAAATTGGCTGCAGCAAAATAACGTAAAAAAACAACTAGATATTGTGTTTCTAATTTTTTTAGTATATGGTGTTCCTGTGGTACTTCAAGCCACTACTACATTCGTCCTACAACTACACATTACAAACTCACACAAACGCCATGATGCAGTGAACACTTGAATCACAGTGTCATTCACAGGTACAGAGCGTTATATAGCCGACATATTGATGGGAATCATTCGGCCGATGACCACCTGAGCACTCATTAAGAATCTAAGTGTTTGATCTTCTCACCGTGAGTCTGTCAAAGGAAAAACAGTGTTTTGAAGTTCATGGGTGATATTTTCACGTATGACAATTGATGAGGTGATGATAACTGAAGAAACTAAACGTTTAATGGGGCGAACTTGTGTTCCAAACAAAAAGCAAGGAAAAGGAAACAGCAGAGCGTCGCGGGCGTCGATGTCTGGCGAAACCGCAGGGTCGAGCGCTGGGGCGAGACTGACTGCGGCTAGCCACGCGGAGCCCCTTTTGTACACGCGTGGGCTTCTCGAACAATCGGCGTAGAAAGTTCGCGCACAGAACATTTTAACCTCCAACATGCAAAAGTGTTCTAGAATTTACCAGAACAATAAATTGCAATAATAAATAAAAGACGCGTCGCGCCAAAGAATCGAACGCTGGTTCTTTGCGTGGGAGGCAAGTACGAGAACCGTCAGGCCAAGGCCGCGCTTTTCTAGTCTGTAGCTTTTCTATTGACACCGGGCTACATATAGTCAACTGAAAATTTTCAACACGAAATAAACACAACGTCTGCAGTCAATCTGATGACACTGTCTATAAAATGTAAGCAGTAAGAAATCATCTAAAAGTTTTTAGAAAGTCAACAGCTTTTTTTCTCACTCAGTCTGAAGAAAATCATCAGAAAAGTTTCAACACAGAGTCAACGAATGGTAAACAGAAAGTCAACAGAAAAAGATAAGCATAACGTTAATAGAAATTCGACCGTTTTTTTTTTTCACTGAGGCTGAAGAAAATCATCAGAAACGTTTCAACACAAAGTCAACAAACTTTATGTTGATCAAGTCGGCAGAAAATCAGTCAGAAGAAATTAATCAATGTCAACAAGAAGTCAACTAATTTTCGAAAAAAGTCAATTTTTTTTGTTTATAGGGACAGCCACCGGCTCGTCGCTTTTTCTCTTTGTATCTACGTAGATGATTCTGAAATATTAGAAAGCCGTGTAGCTTGTTTATGTTCAAAATGTGAATTTCCAGAGCCAACAAAATCTGATCATTTAGGCTTTCAGGAAAGGCTGAACAGAAGCCGCGCCGCGCCACATGGAGTGAGCCTCGCCACACTCGATCCTGCTATTTCGGTGGCATCAACGGCTGTGACGCTAGCATTCTCTTATTTTAATTGTGCACAAGTTCGCCCCATTAAACGTTTAGTTTCCTTAAGATATTCGTCGCCTCAATATGTGTGGGTCATGACTTTTTGGTGAAGGGGGGGGGGGGGGTTAACATATAGAGGGTACTCCTCCGATGGCACACTGTGCTAGCCCGCTCCTCAGAAAAAGAATACTTTCCGAGGAGGAACTCACGCACTGGAAAACTACCACACTCAGAACCAGCCCCCGGAGATTGGTCTCCTGTAGCTAAGAGTAAGCGCACACCATCGACGAGACAAGCCATGAGCACCCCGTCGGTGCAGAACTCGACCGCTCCATCCGATGTCTTCATGGCTGCCGCCATACGCAATCCGACGCCATTTCATGGAGAGGCCCTCAATGATATGAAGGACTAAATTCAGCGCTAGGAAGGTGCGTCCCACTGGAACGGAACGGCGGCCTAACAGCGCCTTCAAAACATCTACATTTCATTGCAAGGAACGGCAAATAAGTGGTTTGAGAAACACGAGGCTTCTCTTGCGACGTGGGAAACGTGCGCAGAGTAGCTGAAGCCGACCTTCATGAACATACATCGTTGACTACAAGCCGAGTACATTTTTCAAACAATGTGCAAAGCTCTAAAGAAGAGACTGACAAGCTAAATTGAAGATGTGCCGCGCCTATGCACTTACGCCGACACAGTGGCCACCGAAGACAAAGAGCTGCGCGTCCTGATAAGAGGAGTGAAGAGCTAGCTTTAGGCGGCCTCCTTCGCTTTCCTCCGTCGTTCGTGGATGAATTTGCTGCTGAAGCAACAAATATTGAATGAGCGCTGTTGGCCAGGACGGCCCATGAACACCTCATCCATTCCATCTTTCCGCCTCGACGTAAAAAAGGCTAGCATGGAGAACCTTCGGGAAGTTATACGGGATGTTGTTTGTGAAGAACAGAAACGGTTGCCCCTCCACAAGAACGAGCAGCCGTTGCTTTGGTCGCGGAGATTATTCGCGATGTGGTACACCTGACGGTCTTGTCAGATGTCCCCATCGTAGTGTATAACGAACAGCCGATCCTTACCTGCACCGCCGACGCAAAGAGAGCAGTTCTCGTCGCACCACAATACTAGTCAGCCCTTAAAGGGATACTTCAACGAAATTTGAAATATGCCCATCGTGTTGAACAACAGGTTGAATATGATCCACAATATTCGTAAATGACGATCGCACGTTTGTATTTTGAGCCCGGTGGCTGTATTATATTTTTTTTATAAACGGCCCACTCTGGCAAGCGACGGAGAACAACCAGCGGAGCACGTGACATCCAACGCAATCATGACGTAGTTCGTCTCGGGACCAGCAAAGGTATGGCGAGGCTGACGTCGAGAGGATGGCCTAGTCGTTCCAGCCACCGAAGCGGTTGCTTTTGTACGGATTTTGAGTGACGGGTAATATCTTCTTTATTTTGTGGAGAGACAATAGCGACTTCTGCAACACAAAAGGGACTCTCGGGAAGAGGGGAGTTCATCCTTCCCCTAATCTCTCGGGGTGGCCGGAGGCGAGACAAACGTCGTCATATACCTGCCAAGGTTTCTAGACGGTCATTACAAACGAGACGTTAGCGACATCCGCCAGGTGCTCTTTGCTAATCGTTTATTTCATTTTAAAATTCCTTTTTGGGTCTTTGATAACAGGATATTGGTGTGTCCGATCTGATACTGCTGTTCTGGACAAAAATAGACCAAAAAATAGGCGCCGAAATTTCGTTGTAGTATCCCTTTAAAAAATGGCATATCTGGAGTTCTAATTAAAAATCTTAACATGGATACATGTTAAGAAAAATCTTGACATGGATACAATTATAAAAACGCGAAGAGATTTCGCGTCTCTACGACACAGCCATAAATATAGGCACGAAAGCATGCTGCTCGCTTGTCTTACGTTGACCTCGCTCTCGCTTTATAAAAAAAAATATCGGTGGATGTAAAGCTAGGGTTAGAAGTGACCCGACCCTAGGGCCTCCATTCGACTACCCGTTGAAATTATTCAATTTTGAGAATATCGCGAATGCCATAGATGACGTTTTAACACGGCGAAGCAGAGACACATTCGCCCATAAAGACATAGCGTAGAAAAAAAGGAAAACGGCAACATACCAGAGATATTTTTTTATTTGCTAAGACAGTAGCAACCAGCATGCAAATCTAAGAAATCAAAACATTTTCATGAAGTTACTTGGAGGTGGGACACATTGCATTTATTTCAGACATGCAATGCGGCATAGAACGTGATATTTATATAGAACTTGACGGCGTACTTACGATATAATCAGCACACTGCAAATGTAGGCGTCTAAATGAAACTATCACAAGTACGCCATTTGGAGAGACACTCGTCGCCGCCTTAGACGAAACGCTGTAATATTACACCCGTCCCGTCATGCTGGTCCCGAGTCTCGAACTAGATGCCTGCCATAGGCTCATAGCAAAAATGGGCCAAAGAAGCTGGATGACTTCAAAGTCCGTGGGCTGCCACTTTGTGACCACATCCGATCCGGGTCCTGCACCCCGGGTTGTGGGATTACCGCTGACGATTGGAGCCATGATGCCCATTTCGTTATTCAACGGGCCAACGAATTACCCCGAATCACCCGAATCCGGATTCAAGACACGTAACGTGTCGACACTGGCCGCTACAACCTTCCTTGACGGACGTATTTGCGTCCCCAATGCAAGGTGTGGGTGTGGACGCGCATTCGTCTCCGATATATCACAGATAAACTGTTGAATTGGTACTTCGGGCCGTTTAAGCTGCGTTCGCCTGAGAGTATCAACTGTGAGTGGGGGCCGAGAAAATGCAATCATCACGACGGCGACCACGACCCGAGGTGATTCCCGTTGATTGACCCAAGCCGTTTTACGCTCAATAGAACTTTGAATTTTACGCATTACAGATGTTTTTGACTTACTGTAATTTGTTTTTATGTTCTCTTGCATCGGCGCCTTAAGCATTTAAAGCAAGGAGAAATTCTGTGTGTGCAGCTCAACAAGTAGGCAGCGCGCTTATCTTTCGCGCAGTTGACCGGGGTTTGAGTCCGAGAACCGCCTCGGCGTTTTTTTATTTTGCTATGCGAGTAGAATGCTCTACAATGTTAGAGAGCCATGTAGTTTGTTCAAGCTCAGGTGTATACTTCCATCCTGAATCTTGCTGTTCCGCCGACACCATATGTCTCCAACGCTAACCGTCTTTTATTTTGTTTTGGGCACTAGTTCGCCCCATTACAGGTTTAGGTTTCTTCCGCCATTCGTCGCCTCATTAATTGTCATTCGTCACAGCGTGTACCTTATTTTTTGTGGACGTCCTTTAGTACCGAGCGCGTTGCCAGCGCCACTATCGCATTACGAAGAACAGTCAGTTTCTTGTTTCTGTTCTTGTACCAAATGAGACACAACACCGTGACAGGCTTAAAGTAGACGCAATCAGCCCTGCTCGAGGAGGATCGGCGTAAAAAGAGACAGTCTAGGGCTGGCGCAGGAGCATTTACCGACTTCCTATTTTCCGCCTGTATGCGCACAACACGTCAGTACGCCATAGGTCCGGAAAGATTTTGTTAGATGGCTGGATGGCTGGATGGATGTGCGGGATTGATGGGGGGGGGGGTGGGGTGCTCGGTCAGTTGTAACGAAAGCTTTTTAACATTGCCGCGGAGGAGTACCACAAACTACAGTGTGTCAGTAGGGAGCAGCTTATGTAGCTTCTTTCATGCGTACACTCTTAGAAAAGGATAGATATATCTTGAGAGGATGGATGCTTGGGCGAGTTGGTGAACCATATTTGACGGTGACAGCGCAGGGAAATTCACTCTCACACCTGAGTGTATGGTGTGAGAGTGGTTTTCCGTGCGCTGTCACCGTGAAATAGGTATATATATATATATATATATATTGCTTCACTTTAGAAGGGTTGATAACTGGGCTAGTTGGTAGTTAGACATTTGAACGGTATTAACGCACACGTATGGAGAAGAGAGAAGAGACAGAAAAGAGCGCTACTCAAAACTATGTTTACAAATATGAAGAGATGGAAAAACCTCGTCAAAATCCCAATAAAGATGAGAAAAGAAAGAAAAAAACAAAAATATAAAACACAAAGTTGGGTGTTCCCTCGCGCGCACAAGGTTGAGACACTGGTTCTTTGAATAAACACAAAAACCTTTGTTGGCTTTTACGTTGCCGTGGTGCATGGTGGATTTGCATCAGTCTTGGCTCGTGCAGGGTCACCTTAGTCAGAGGGAAGACGAACACCTCATCCGTGGTCGGCTGTCGCTTTGTCATCGTGCCTGATGTCTCGTGGCACCCGTGACTCATGCGGGTTTTTCATTGTCCGTGTTAAAAAGTCTGTTTCCTTGCTTGTTAAGGCTACCGATGCAACACCAATGCATCTCATTGGCAGCGGATATGATGTGGAAGGCTTCCACAACCTCGCAGGTCAATTTATCTTTGTGCCTATCTAGGTTATTGTTTCTCGAATATGGATTGCAATTGCCCTCTTTGCATAGTGTTGCGAGATGTCCTCCACTGTGGCTCTCAGAGAATGCTCATGTTCGCGTAGTCTGCCATTAAGGCATCTGCCTGTTTGACCTACGTAGATTTTGCCGCACGAGAAGTGGAATCTTATACACCACGCCTGAAGTGCACGAAACAAAAGGTTTAGCCGAAGGTGCCACAAGACACAGGTGTACTAAAAAACATGCTAAACCTTTTGTTCCGTGCACTTCAGGCGTGGTGTATAAGATTCCACTTCTCGTGCGGCAAGATCTACGTAGGTCAAACAGGCATATGTCTTAATGACAGACTACGCGAACATGATTATTTTCTGAGAGCCACAGTAGAGGACATCTCGCAACACATTGCAAAGAGTGCAATTGCAATCCGCTATTCGGGGAAACAATATTCCTAGATAGGCACAAAGAAAAGTTGACCCGCGAGGTTGTGGAAGCCTTCCACATCATATCCGCTGCTAATAAATGCATTAGTGTTGCATCGGTAGCCTTAACAAGCAAGGAAACATACTTTTTTTAACACGGACAATGAAGAACCCGCATAAGTCACGGGTGCCGCGAGACATCAGGCACGATGAGAACGCGTCTGCCGACCACGGATGAGGTGTTCGTCTTCCCCTCTGACAAAGGTGACCCTGCACGATCCAAGACTGATGCAAATACACCCTGCACAACGGCAACGTAAAGGCCAACAAAGGTTTTGGTGTTTATTCAAAGAACCAGTGTCTCAAGCTTGTGCGCGCGAAGGAACACCCGACTTTGTGTTTTATATTTCTGCTTTTTTTCTTTCTTTTGTCATCTTTATGGGGATCCTGATGATGTTCTTCCTTCTCTTCATCTTTGTAAATATAGTTGTGAGTAGCGCTCTTTTCTGTCTCTTGTCTCTTCTCTATACGTGTGCGCTAATACCGTTCAAATATTGCTTCACTTTGAGAAGAATGACCTTGTTCCCTATGTGCATATTTAAACGAAGCAACATTCGTCCCTCGGGATAGAGGAGGAAAGTTTTTCCTCGTTTGCATAGCAATATATATGATGGCTCCGAATTGAGTGTGTCGAGCTCCGTTTGGGTTAAGAGGGACGCCGTGACTTTACGCATAGCGTAGGCATTGACTTGGAGCGCTGCCGCGATTCAACACAAAAGAGCTAGCATAGTTTTCAAACTGCAATTAGCTCTCCCCACCGGGTGCCCCCCCCCCCTCCCTCCCCTTCTCCCCCAAGACCTGCTAGGCAATCAACCACTTCGCACACGTCCAAGCGTTTATCTGCTTTTCAAAGCGAGAGCAGCAGAACATGAAAACGTAACAGGAGCATTTCACGAGCTCTATTTATTGTCGAAGCCGTCTTCACGCGCAGGTAAGGAAACGCGTTTCGAACGCAGTATGTCGGTCTTCTCATTTTCAGCACTGCGAGATTAAACAAAGACAACCGAAACCCGACCACTGCACGCATGCCGCGTCTCACCTTTGCAATTTCCCGCGACGCATTTTGTAGGTTAGCATCGCACGTCAGAGAGGAATGATACACCATTCGAGAAACCAAATGTCGTTTCCGCTAGAGGGTATTCAAGGCTGCATATCATTCATTGCATGGTCCAAAAAATATCGCGAAGCTTCAAAGAATGTTAAATCGTTAGAGACCAGATGGTGGACAGGAGCATAATATTTTCAAAGGTCTGGACTTGGTGCCGCTTCGTACTGTCAAATTCATCGGTCACAAAAGAAAATACAAAGCTCTTCTATTGCGATACAGTTCGCGTGCCACGACACACAATTCAGTACAGTTCATATACACTGAGGCCATATACATACACAACAGGTACAAGCATCAGCATAAACGCAGACTGCCCAGTTTGTTTTATTCTTAGAGCGCAGCTGTTAGCCACCTGTTTCCGGCTTGAGCGGCGTCAACGTCCCCCTCGCCTTCGCCGTCGGCGTAACCGCGCGGTGCATTTTAAGGAATGTCCCATAATGGTTCGTCACGTGTGATGTCACGAGCGCCCCGCGGGGTGCATTATGGGACATTTCCTATGATGCACCGCGTGTCGAGGAGGAACAGCTAGGAGGAGGGGAGGAGGAGGATGGGGAGGAGGAGAGGGAGGAGAGGAGGAACAGGAGGAGATAGAAGGAGGAGGAGGGGAAGGAGAGAGGAGAGGGAAAAGAGAAGAGGGAAAGGGGGAGTAGAACTTATGAGAAGGAGAGGAGGAAGGTTGAGGAGGGGAGCAGCTGAAGGATGAGGGGAGGAGGAGGAGGACGAAGAGGAGGGATGAGGGGAAGAAGGAGTAGCTGGGTGGATGAGGAGACAAGGAGGAGGGCGGAGGTGTATACCCTCCTTTCAGTACACTTCCCTCCTCCTTTTCAAGAGCTGGGCTCTAATTCGGCGTTACAGGGTGTTGTAAACAGCGTTCATCTGCTTTTGCCTGATTTTTTTTTCAGAAATAACAAACATATCCTTTTTATATGTTCTAAAAACATTCGCCAAATTTTCTAATTCAAAACGTCAAAAAATATTTTATCTCGTTCAGTACTTCGAAAAGGGTCAACAACTAAAGGTGTCGTGGTCATATCTTTAAAGGCCGATGACCATTTCGCGGAAGGGGAAACACAGTCTGCGAAAAATAACCAATGTCTTTAACGTCGTAACATAGTTCTGCATGGTTGAGCAATCTGGAGACAGCCGTCTTAGCCCAAAAGAGCTGCTGCCACTGCTCCGGAACCTTGATGTTTCCCATGGCCTCGTTTAAAAATTAGCGTAAAAAACGTCAATGCGACGTATATGTTTTGCATGTTTCAACTAGGAGACGGAATTACAGGCCGCCGTCACTGCCAATTTACAAACAACTTAACATTTTATTAACAGCAAACATGACGTGCTCTAAAAACGAAACCTAAAGAGTTGAGGCGGAGGGGCGGAACCTCCGTCTGCCTGGATAAGGTGAAAAACGTCTCGTTCCTCCCACCTTTGTCCGTTGGGGGGCCCGTTAGTAGAAGGATGAAATAAGCGCAGTTGCTTTATCCTCCTTTTTTTTATTAGAGTGTCGAACCAATAATCATGCTAAAAATGATTGAAACAAAATAACAAGCCATTTTTTTTCCCTCATAAATGCAATTATGTTTTTTTTTCAATAAACGCTTTTCAAGTCTGTCTTGCCAAATTATACGCAAATAAAAAGTGCACGGCTTTTCTTTTTTTTTTTTGTCAATCTGCAAGGCGAGGATTGAAATAGTTATCGAATTACATTGCAGTATTCTATTCTGATGAAACTAAAAGGTTTTCGACGTTGTTTAATGAAAAGGAAAACATAACTTTGTTTTAATATTGGCCGTCGAAGACGAAGACGAGCGGACTCCATTCACTTCGTCCAATCGCCAGACAAGGCAGACAAGACAAGGCGCCGGACGGCGGTGTCAATGGTCGCGTTGTGAGCTTTTTCAAATATTTAAAATTAGTTTGTGTTTCACGCCAGCGGATCTTGGGACTAAAACTTCGTCAAAGTTAAGTGGAACAAACCTTGAACCTAATTCAATCGTTAAACTGTACCTAAAATCGTGTTTATTGTTTCTTAAAATGCATCAGCTAGAGGAAACTTGCAATGCTGTTTGGTGAGGCGCTATCTAGCGACTGAAGCAAGAAATAATGGGTATGCCTGAGAGTGGCCGATGGATTGTTCAATCGTCAGACATTACTTTATTCGACTACAGCCAGGAAGCCATGATCTCATAACGTTCCAGTTCTTAAGCCACGGCCTTACCGTGCCTATCGGAACGGGACTAGATATCAGCGGAGTGCGTTTTATTTCGAAGAAGTATCATGCTTTCGCTGCATCATGCTCGAGTATATGTGCGTTTCCCTCGAGCATATAGTGCGTATCGAAGCCGTCGGCACGCAATGTGAGTTTTATCATTCACCCTTTCCGAAGTTACAACTATATTGGTTATGACCCGTTGGGCTCTCTCCCTGCTTGCACCGCCTGGCTGTATCCGGCTGGCTATAAAGGCAAGTCAGTAATGCCGCTGTTTTGAGTATATATTTTATCACTGCATTTTTTTCTTTCGTTTACACTAGGTATGATACTTTGTTTATAGGCAGAGTCTGGGAGGTAACCAAAAACAAAAGAAGGCAGAACTTCAGGGTTGAAAAATTTACTTCGGGTTGGCTATTGTTTTTTATTGCTTTTGGGGCCTTCAATGGGTAGCGCATACTTTAAGAGTATCACTGCCGAGGACTCACAACGGTAGCTCCAGAACTTGACTTATACGGCATCGACATCTTTTCTCCATCCCTTGGTTGATTGCTAATAGCCACTTGATCAACAAAGAAATAATACATCTTCCGAAAGTGTCGCGGGCTCATCTTCAAGACTTTCTATTCAACTAGTCTGGTTCATACACTTGCGAACGACTTAAAATCTAAAACTCCCTAAATCGATTCAACTATTCAACTACCTGGTGAACGGCAAGCATCGGCGGTGGCACCTACGTCTCCCAGGCGCCAAATATCTGCTCCGAGCTTCCCGCAGAAGTCGCCGAGCCGGGACTTAACTTTACCGAACAATCTTCCAAAACCTTTTTTTGTTTCTTTTAGCACTGACCCGAGTCTATAATGCAAACTGTACTTCGGATTCGAATCGCTAGCTTTGGTATATAAGGTTTATTTCCCAGAATGCCGTGCACATTAAATTTGTACTTGCACAAAGGGCGAATCGTTGTACGGAGATATAAGGTCGAGGTGCCGCGGCGCCGTGCCGCATTCTCGCGTTCGTAGCGCTGCACCATTTGTCTGCGACTTGCCGAAGCAAGTTGACACCGTCTGCCAATGCTGTTGTCTTGGGATATAGCCTCCTCTATACTGAAAAAGCCTGGCGGTTGTACAACGGAACCATAGAGTTTTTGTCGAAGATGTTAACCGCGAGGATTTGGCAGCACAGAGCATCAAAGAGTCATTTTGCGGTGAACCTGGACGTCAACGCGCAGCTTTTGCAGCGGCGAGGACCCGAAGCACATCTCATTTGGTCGGGAGAAGTGTGTTTCTAGCGCCTGACCGCCGCAGCGGGGCGCCAGTCACGTGCCTCTCCTATTATCCGTTTTCCGCCGCTTCACCTTTTTCATTTCGGCGGTCGCTTCTCGTGGCGTTCTGCCAGGTTTGTCGACATATAACAACATCAAGGCTGGGTTTACCCAGGCTTGGTGGCGTCGGTGGCGTCCCTCGTCTCGAAATAACAAGGATAACTTCAATTCTGACATTTTGTTCACGCCGGTACGCATCGGAAACTTAAAAGCACGACACTGTAATTTCTAGAGCTGTAGGCTCTCACGGAATTGCTCTCTAGTGAACCGAGTCGTCACGCATCCACCCATTCACAAGGGATTTATTTGTTCGATTTACCGGCACCTCCTACACGGGTACAGAAAGAAGTCGGGAGCCGTACTTGCGGTCGTATCTCAAAATAGACACCGGAAGTACACTGCCCTACACATTCTCAACCGGTACACGAGGTGCAGGTAAATCGAACGAAGCTAAAGTAAACATAGGATAACCGGAAGTAGTTCTCCTCCTCTGTCATGGCGGCAGGAAATATCTCACGCACCCTGCATTTGTTCCATGGAGTCAATTGTCAGCTTTTGCAAAAAAGAGGACCTCGTTTAATACGATAAGATAAAAAGAAGCAGGAACGCGAAATTGGCGCCGAAGAATAGCAGTCATGGTTCCATTACCCCTAGAAGCACCTGCAGTGTGAAATGCCCGCAAATGAATAACGCCGACGATTGCAGGGCTTCAAAGCATAGCGGTGAGTTTGTGTGCGCAGCCTTTAAGCGATGTGGTGCTTGCACGTCGGTGAAATGGCTGGAGATAATTCGTTCTTCACCGTTCACCCTTTAAGGGTCCTGCGGCATTTTGTTCAGAACTCTGGATTTGGCTGAAGATTTGCTAAACGTACTAAGAAACATCAATGAAATAGTCACCCAAATATTCGGACAAAATATTTATGTTTGGCGATGTAATTGAATTTACAATTTGGTCCTAATCGTGTTTTGAAAGTGAGATTTTCTACTGGCAACAATGAAAAAGTAATCTTGAGGGGGAGGCGGGGGTCACTTTTTAGGCGTGTAGACTTAGCTCCCAACTGATTACAACCAGCTTTATAGTTTCAAATTTATGCTTTTGTAGCCCCGCACCAGCACTTGCGCATAAACTTGAAACAAATACGCGTCATAATGTATTTTCAGACTGCCCACTTAACCTTCACGCCTGCTTTCCCATGCAGTCACGGCACTCAAAGGCGTGGGTCTATTTCAACGTTGGTTTTGGCACAATTTTAACATGCTATTTTGATTTTAGCGATACTAAAACTCGTATCACGAAACCTCAAGGCCGGTGATTCTGAAAATATAGTGAGCTGGAGTAACTAGAAAAATCGCGGGACTATCTCTTCAAGTTTTCTGCAAAAGCAGAAGGCTGAAGTAATTATGAATGTAGGGATACGTAGACAGCATGTAGCTGGTCACACATTCCAAAGATGCGACGAGTAACTCGCTGCAGTTGATAACTGTAGCTAATGCAGTCACAACCGCTTGCCTGGGGTCTTTAACCCTTGCCTACCGCAAAAATTTTGAAAAAAAAAGGATTTGTAATTACCGAATTTTTTTGTGCCTATAAATTTATTATGCAATACAAAGGCCAAAAACAAATGCCAAAATATTTTTTATATGAGAAATATTTGAACACAGTGCAAAAAAATACAATAAAGTTCCGCTTCACTGCACTACCACAGACAGTTCAGGTCACCTTGCACATGGACGTTCAGGCCGGGCGTAACAGTACTGCAGACAGTTCACATCACGTTGCACGCAAAGTGAACGCAAAACGAGGAGCGGCTAGAGGGAAATATTTTACATTGATTCTACTCCATGCCGAAACGCCGATACGATGTCCTCATCGAAATTTTAGTCGTCTGAGCTAAAATCCAATAACTCAGTTGCATTGCCCTCGTTGTTCGATAAAATATTCATTTCCTCGTCTTCTGAATTTGAAGAGACGTCACAATATCTTCGTATTTCGCCCCAATATTGAGTCAAGAAGTTGACGTCGCCATTTTTAAATCCTAGGTTGGTTGCGTTGGAACAAGTTTATGCCAAATTTTAAAATGTACAAGGTTTTTTTTTTTTTGTAGCGCCATTTATTTACGGCAATGCTCACTAGAAACGCGTGGACTAGCCCAGTTCGTCGCATGGTAGCGTATTGGAGCCTGAATCAACGTGGAAGAGCCCAGCTCTTCTTCGGGGAGAGCAGGTACAAACAGTGTGGACGAACTCAGGTCGTTCATGATAGGGAACAAGTTAACGTGAACCACGCAGTACTGGTACACGACTGCACGCCGGTACGATGCTCATCAAGATCGAAACAGGGAGGGGTGGAAATTGAACCCAGGATCTCTTGATTCTGCAGCTCGAACTATCGCTCCATGTGCTGCGATCTGGTGTGCGCTAGCCCACACGGCCACCGATCCTTTTTTTAACCGAATGTTTATTTACAGGTTTAAAACATAAGCAGTAAGAATTAAAAAAACGAGGTATATACATATGTTACAGCAGAAAAAGATTATGAGACAATTTAGACAGCGCATTAAATCGTTCAGGTGCAAAGTAAATCAGTTACAGGTTACAGTAAATCAGTTACAGGTTACAGTAAATCAGTTACAGTTACCGGTGCAGGAGGTGCATGTAAATCGAACAATTGTTTTGGCTTCATATATTCGTCTTTATATCACGTGGCAACTTAATTTTTCCCGCTCCTGGTTAAGAGATAACCACTATTTGTTTTCAATTTTTTATTTGCGACTACTCTGCACGTGGACGTAAACTAACGCGTGTTTCATGAATGATAACACTTTAGAAAAGGGTCTCACCTACCACCCTTTTGTCCCATGTAATACACCCTGAATCTTCAGTTCGACGTATAACGCACCATATTTGAACAGATGGCCGGACAAACAGTCGAACAGACGGCAGTAGGTCCAAGAAAACCACGATTATTTTTTGTTCGTATACAGTAACACGTACAATATATATTTTGTTTAAGTTGTACCACACGGCTATCAAGCCTCTCATGAAAGTCGGTACCGTCAGATCGACGTCAGTCCGCTGTACGTCAAACGAACTTTTGGGGTGTATTATATGGGACACAGAGGTGTAAAGAATACACCTTCTTTCTGAGAGTGAAACGTCAGAATTCTGTCTAAGTGGTATTTGCGCAAAGAACAAAAATCTTTGAAGCGCCCTTTTTTGGGTTGAAACTGAAATTTACTACGTGTGTCCTTTTTCTGCGACTCAAAAGTATGTAAAGTTTCCGAATGACCACACTAAGACAAATGATCCGAACAGAATCCAAGACAGAATGATAATTCACTTGAAATGAGCTGTAGTCAACCATAGAAAGAGAATGACAGGGAGTGTCTTTCTAAGGCCCGAACTCCAGCACGCGCTCCATGCCTTGTTTTGGATATACGCTTTCGCCCGAGGTACCCGGGGCGTGGAAGCCTTGCCGAATATGGGAAGCTCGCCCTGGAAGCTCTTTCTGCCGGTCTTTACTTTTTTTACTGTTTTGAGGACAAGGTAAGAAGCCAGGATATGTTCAGTCTGAGCTTTCTGTTTTCGATAATACATTGTAGAAGCGCTCAGCTAAGGCACGCCGAAAAGAGAACGACAGCCTGCTTTATATACATCGTCTAATGTGTCTTTAATTCGTCAGCAATATCAGCTAATTAATATTAATTATAAGGAGAATTGCTTGTTTTCGAAGTTTATTACTTGTGAAATACGGAGGGTGTTCACCTGATTTTATTTTCCGCGGAAAAATCGTGGAGTATGGGATATATTTTTTTCTTCTGGATTTCAAATTTGCTAAAATTCAAATATCATGTTATACTTCGTTTCACCTTATGTGCGAGCGAAGGCAAAGCTGGATGCGCGAGCGCGAAAGCTCCGTGCGTTCAGGCTTCGCTCGAGCACGCGAGCTGGGCAGAAACGCAAAAAGCGCTTGTCTCGGGCTTCTAGCCTCGGCTTCGCTCGCAGATAAAGTGAAAGAAGTATAATGCTTTCCCAAGCTTGTAGAATTTTAAAATAAAAATTAAAAAACTTCGAATACCATGACGCGTTGTCCTGAAGGTATTTTGAGGAGCTAAAAGGCAAAACTCTTTGTCAGCAGTTCCGAATTGTAAAAGAAACTGAAGTTGCATTTCCTAAGGAGAGGGGCCCTGTGTATTTAAAGAGTAATTGTAGAACACCCTCGTCTTTTTTTCTTATTTTTTTGCCGTTGAGAATTCGATATTTTGGGGTTTTTTTTTATTTATGCGATTTACGAAAAACTTACCGACGTTTTGTTTTTGGCACATTCATGATCCTAATTATATCCACGATTCCTCAGGGTCATATTTGCCTTATAAATCTCCGGCATTTCTTCGTTTCCTCAAACACGGCAGTCTACAGTTGCCTGCGATGATATAATTCAAACAGTCTTTACATTCTAAAAAAATATGAAACTACCCTTCATCTTTGAAAACTCGTGTACAAAAAAAGAAGAATGAGGAACAAAACTAAAAATACACTTTTTTATGCGCTTTTACATGTCGTCTTTTTTATTTTTGAGACCATGACGCCTCTCGGCAAACTTATAGTTTACGGGTCTGTTTTATATAACTTTGCATGCGCTGCATACATATTACCAGCCCAACATTATCCAACATTATCCAACTTCAAGCCATTTTACTCAGTATAGAATGTTTCGCAATTTTATGAGCAATATTTTGCAGTTATTTATTTATTCACCTACCCTAAGGGCCGTTTCGGGCATTCATAGAAGACAAGCCGTGGTTTTACGTTTCACCCTGGGGTGCACTGAAACAACACAAAAACGCAACCATGTTTTTGTTTTTGTTTACCTTACGGTTCGGTGATATCTCTCTCTCTCTCTCTCTCTCTCTATATATATATATATATATATATATATATATATATATATATCTCGGAGGTAAAACTAAAAGAATAGCTGGCGCGAAATTAAACGACTTTTAAACGAGGAGCAGACAAACATATATATATATATATAGATACAAACATATATATATATACAAACATAACATACTTGTTGCATATTTCTGTTCTACACATACTCTTTTAATTTTATTTTAAATACTTCGATAACGCATGTCCTAACCCTGGTGGTTGTTAACAAGTCAAAATATACGTGATTTTATTTAGAAAATAAAATCACGCACATTTTGACTCTTGACAACCACCAGGGTTAGGCACATGCGGTAATCGAAGTATTTGAAATAAAAATTAAAAGAGTTTGTCTTAGAACAGAAATATGCAACAAGTATGTTATGTTTCGTTTCAAATCCCAGAGAGCACACATTTTTTTCTCGGTTGGCCCAATGTTAGAAAAATATGGTTCCGATATTGGCGTGACGTTTGCATTTTCGAAAACGCCACCCGATTTAATGGTGGTCCAATATTCGTGCCAATGCTGGACTACTGGTTTGTTAACGTTGAAGCCCACGTTGGACCAACGTGGTTATCGCTTTTTACCCAATATTGGCATAGAGGTTTCACCGTTGGCTCAAACAACATTGGCATCCAGCGCATTACACACTGGCTCTTCCAACATTGGCTTAAATATTGGTTTTTCCAATATCAGCATCTAGTCTAATACACTGGCTATTTTTCGCATCTATTGTCAATGCCATTATTGTAGGTCATTTTTCACACGGTGTCCTTATCCGCGTCACAATAACAGTGCAGAGAATCAAGCAAGTCCCTTGCCCTTTTTCCCTAGCACTGTTTTCTTACTGATACTAAAGTCTAATAAATGCAATAATTTTACCATATTGGACACTTTAGAAATCATTAAAGCATGCACATGAATTGTTCATAACGTTTGACTGTAAATATTTTTTTTTCAAATCAAACAAAAATACTATTGTGCAACCAGAGGGGCCTAGGCAGACTCGTGGGCAGGGACGGCGGTAAGCTCGGCAGTGGACAGGGCAGAGGGCTGGTCAAAGGGCTGGGCAGAGGACTGGGCGGAGGACTGGGCGAAGGGTTCACATTGGCCCTGGAACACCACCCCTCTCTACGTACGCTAAGTTCGCACTATCTCTATATATTGCAGTCTTATTTTTGAATCCGCCTTGGCCGGTGACTGAAATTATTTTACGCATTAACACGGCGAGGCGGAGCAAATATTGCTCCCGAATAATACATTATTTGTATTGTGTCTTGGAATAGCCCCCACCTCTTAATTCAACACCCTGAAAAAAGCAAATGTGGATAATTTGGCTAATAGACTAAGACAGGCCAATGGCTGAAGCAGGCCAATGTTGGCCAGCCTAAGCCACTCGATTACCAATGTTGTTAACATATTGACTAAGACAGGCCAATGTTGGCCAGCCTAAGCCAATTGATTACGAATTTTAGTAACCCATTGGCTACCTACATACCAATGTTGGCCAGCCTAAGACAACCCATTGCCAACTTGGGTAAGTCATTGGCTATGGCAGGTCAATGTTGTCCAGCGTAAGCCAATCGTTTACCAATGTTGGTAACTCAATGGCTAACACAGGTCAATATTAGCCAGCCTAAGTCAATCGATTATAAACGTTGGTAACCCATTGGCTACGACAGGCCAATATTGGTCAGCCCTAAGGCAATGGATTACCAATGTTGGTAACCAATTTTCTAAGACAGTCAGCCTAAGCCAATCGATTACAAACTTTGGTAAGATATTGGCTGAGAGAGGCCAATATTGGCCATCCTAAACCAACCAATTACCAATGATGTTAAGCCATTGGCTAAGAGCGGCCAATATTGGCCCGTAAATTCCTGCTTACCCCCAATATTGAAATTGTAATAGCTACAATGGCCCACCATTGGTTCATTGTTCGCCAATTGAGTACCAATATTAAGCCAGCGCTGTGTGTTGCCTGGGATGCCGTACTGAGGTTTGCATACATGTAACCTATTATTTAATACATGTAAACTAATCACACTGCAGCAATAAAAATATAATAAGCATCATTCTGGTGCATATGGGCTGGGGGTTCGCATCAGACGTCTGTAGGGGAGAAATACAGCAGATTTATAACAACTGAAAATTGAAATTAAAAATTACTGTCAGAAAATATCTTGGTGGGCTGGTTGGTTGAACGACATTTTAAAAAAAACAGCGCAAAAAATACGGGACACAAAGTAAAAGAGGGTCAGAGGACATACGCAGCGTACATATGTCCTGAATCCGTCTTCTGCTTTGGGTCCCGTCTTTTTTGTGCTGTTTTTTAATATGTCATTCACTTTTTTTCTTTCCATGCGTTCTACTTTTTATGTTTTGTTGCGTGAATGTAACCTGATTGGGCTTGCACATTCATCTGTTCGTTATTTTAATGACTTAAATAGCCTTCATTTCAGCCCTGAACAGGAAAAGGCTAACTTCTCTCTAAGTTGACATTTTGTTTGTTTTTGCGCTTTGTGGAAAGCTCTGGTTACATGAGCAGTCCAGTTCAGTTCCTATTTTACAAGAACGCCAAGATATTTCCACTTCTGTAGGACGACATCTTGGACTCAATATTTTCCCCGCTTTCTTGTTTACTGCAGCCGCGATGCTTGGCGATGTCATACCTTCTTTGGATCCTTCTTCAAGACAAGAAGAAGGTAGGAACTCAAATTATTGGGTATTAGTCTGATCTATGGATAATGAAATGTTAAATTTCGTCTAAGTGGTCAAAGATAAATTTCGGAACCGGCATTTTTTAGGAAGCATTTTTTACTTGTGCAGTCACCATCAGTTTCTATTTCAAAATAACCCCCAGATATTTGCACTTCTTTAGGGCAAGATCCTGAAGGGTATATTTTCCCCGCTTTCTTGCTTACTGCAGCCGCTAAGCTTCAGAATGTCACACCTCTTCTGGATCGTCCTTCAAGACAAGAAGAAGGTAGGAACTCGAATTTTTATTATTAATTTGAGCTATGGACAATGAAATGTAAAATTCCGTCTAAGGGTTCAGAGATAAATTTTGGATGGGACGTTTTATAGGAAACACTTTTGACTTGTACATTCTACGAAGGCATTCATAAAGTTCGTATTATCGGCACAGAAAATATGAAAAAACGGAACAAAACAGTCATCAACATGAGCGCGCGTCCCTTTAGTTTCCGCACAGTATAAACATCGCATGCTATACTAGCTCGGAACGCCGATAGGATGTCGAAACAAAAATGGCACCGCCCGTCGGTGCCAAGCACACTGAGTGATTCATTTTTTTTTTCATTTGAAGGGCAGAAATGCCAATGATATTAATTCCAATATGGGAGCGTTGTTTTGGAGATAACACCCAAGTTTATGACAGTTTGGTTAAAAGGCGCAGACGTTTCCAGTGTGGCCAAATAAGAGAACAGCATTTCAAGGATGGCGACCAAGTGATTGCTGAAGTGGAGCGATTCCTGAACCCCCAAAACCAGGAGTTCCATAACAATGGCCTCCGGCATGTGGTGCATCGCTAGAAAAAGTGGGTAACATTTGGTGGCGAACATGTAGAGAACGTCTCAACTCCTACTCGAGTTTGATTGCTGAATCTCTATTCCTTCGTGACAATAATACGAACTTTATGAACGTCCTCGTACATTAATTTTTATTTCAAATGAACTTCCAAATATTTCCACTTCTGTAGGGCAACATCCTGAAGGGTATATTTTCCCCGCTTTTTGCTTACTGCAGCCGCTAAGCTTCAGAATGTCACACCTCTTCTGGATCGTCCTTCAAGACCAGAAGAAGGTAGGAACTCGAATTATTTATTAATAATTTGAGCTAAGGACAATGGAATTTAAAATTTCGTCTAGGGGTTCAAAGATAAATTTTGGAGGGAGCATTTTATAGGAAACACTTTTAACCTGTGCATTCCAGTTCAGTTTTATTTCAAAAGGATTCGAAGATATGACTACTCATGTACGGTATTATCCCGAAAAGTATTTTATCCTCCTTCTCTTGCATACTGCAGCCACTCAGATTGTGCAACCTATTTCGAGACAAGAAGATGGTAGGAACTGTTCACTATGTTCCGTAAAAAGCACTCCCGATATTCATCAACTAAAACCTTTGGCCCTAACTATACCATGTCTTGTTTTCAGGTACCCGGTAAGAATAAACTGTTGGCGTTCACAGTTTGGCATACTCAGTGTTAGTGTCAAGCACTTTAAAATATCAAGTAGATAAATTAGAAGCATCTCCTCCAGCACCCAACAATGTAAAATATGTTCTGGATTTGCTCCTCTGTAGAACACCATACAGCAAATGACGGTGCAGTATACAGGATCTATGTGGATGACAAAGCGCATATTATGATTAGGTATAAAAATGCGATCCGCGCAAATAAAATGCGCAAATAAAGCTATGGTGCCTTACTCGCGCCAGAATGGTTGGTCTTTATCATGTCCTAAAAAGTGGTAACTTGACTTTCTCCTAATTACCTCAAGTAAGCGTCATGTTAAGGCCGGCCACGATCTCGGCGCAGTCAGAGCAGCGGTCGTTGAATTGGCAGATGCTTATTCTGCTGTGGGTAGCTCTCTATCTTGAGGGTGCCCGGAAGCTTCGTCATCGGAGAGTTAAGATGCCGTGACGACAGCGACATCCGCGTTTGCTCGGGATTTTATTTTAATAATAACTTTTGGGCACTTTGGCGGCTGGCCATTCTTGTTGCCCGACTACGGCGCACAAGTGGCGGACTCTCCCCGGTGGCGGCGGTGTCAAGCCGGACACGCGCACATCGCGCACACCGCCTTAATAAGGCTGATCTGAGGCGGCGCGGAGGCAGTCGCGGCATAGACTCAAGCGCCTTCGGTGTCGGGTAGTTTCTCTATTAGTGCTCTTTATCGTCCCATGCTTGTTGAAATAATTGTAGTTCATTTTTATTGAAGCCGTTAGCTCCGTGTTATTCCCCAGCAAACCAACCAAACACTCCTACGATCAACAGCGATGATGGTGCCACCTTACAGCGTTAAACTCCTGCTTTTGTGTCTTTCCCTTTGCCTCTTCGTTACAACGTTCGCTGCATGGGCGCTATATATTCGCTCTTCCTCGCGCGAGTTAAAACGTATGGGCGCCAGTGTGCAAATAGCTTTCAGAAACTTACGGTCCCCAAGATTACGGCGAGTTTCACTTTTATTTGGGAGACTAAATACACACTTTATTTCCGGAAAATGGTGGCTTATGCTACTCGTACACATAATTCATTCTTATGGCAATGAATGATGCCAAAAAATTAAACAAAAACCCGGACCGGAAGTGTGCCAGGGCTACCAAATAGATGGCTCAACTAATTTAGTTGCCAAGAAAAGTGCGAGTAGGACGTCCAACACAGCATTCGGAGACGCATCGCAGGCACATCTTAGTGAAACGCCATGCACATCGTTCCTTGTGCACATAATGTGTTTTGACATAATTGTATTACCACCTTCGTCCGTCACTTGGATCGCTTTATGCTTGACTGTGATTTGTTCGCCTCGTGTTCTGTAGTAAAGCGAACTCGTTAGTTTTTTTTTGAAGGGGCGATGCAACGATATTTGTATTTTGCGCAATTAATATTGCTGAGAACGAATTCCTGACGCTAATAAACTATGCAGCACTCCACCGCTTTTTTAATTTTTTCACGAGCCTTAAAAGTTAAAAAAAAAACGAGCAGCCTTCACCCTCTTAGCTCGCAGCCAGAGCGAGCGGCCATGTGATTTGGAGCCGATTATATACCGCCAATTTTAATTATATCCACCATTTGGGGTTGGCAAGGCAGAGTACACGCGCAGAGGTGTACTCTGCGCGTGTACCCATATATATCCACCCATGGTTATGGTTCGGCTATAAGGAGTATTCACTGGGCGCAAAATTTGTGGTTGCTGTCTAGAGCGCATGCTCTGAACGAGCCCTCATTAATATGCTGCTAAGACCGGCCATTTTGACGGTGTGGAATGCATGTGGTAAAAGAACCCTGTAAGCTAGCCATCAGCACGCACTCAACAGTCGCGCACACAGCTATGGCCGCCAGTGAATACTTCCTATAGTCGTTATTGCAGCGACATAACACGGGCAACGGCGCGGGCCACTACGCGAATGATTGTCGAGCTATTCATTATCACGAGCCCATGTTCAGTGCTCATGCAATGCTCGAGTCCAATCTGTGATCCGCATTCAAATATCGTCATTAGGGGTACAGCGATCCTCCAGCTACGTAATCAAGTTTTGCGGAGGGGAGAATGAAAGAAAGCGCTCGCTTTTCTCATCGAGATTACAACTCAACGAAACCGTTTCTTGGTCAGTGGCTTTGTGTGGAAGTGTACTTGGGTTTCATTAGCTGTTAGCTTCTTCTTCCTTCCTTTTCCTCCTAGCGTTCACGCGACACCGTCACACTCATGTAAAGTGAAAAAGAAAACATCAAAGCCAATATCGTTGCACCTTCCCTTTAAAGCATTAAAAGCCTTTCAACGGAAATCCGCTTCCTTAAACCCCTGAGTTTTGTCTCTCCGTCCCTTCATCCATCCGTACATTATCGGCTAAATTTGGGGGTGGGGGACTGACGTCAAGCGATATATGCTCCGATTGAGTTTTCGAGCTTAGCAGATATTTCGACATTCCTTGACCTCTACAACCATATGGATTCCCGCTTACTTTACTAGGCAAATTGAATTCCCAAAACCTTTACACCAATCTATTTTCAAAGCTCAATTTTAGCGGAGCAGTTGATGTCAAGTGATCTATACACGTAAGCTGACACTCACTACTCTTACATCACTCACCTTCTTCCCTCCTTCTGCCAACCCTTCACCCTTCCTTCCTCTTCTCATTCTCCTCCCCTTTCTCCCACCAACATCTCTCTCTCTGCCCTCCCTCTGTCCCCAACTTCTCCTCCCCCTTCCAATCCCCCTTCCGCCCATCTTCTTCTCTCCTTACTCCCCGTGCCACCTCCATCAATTTCTCCTTCAAGATCACTTCCTCCTTCCTCCGCCCTTGTATTCCCTTCCGCATGTCTCTTCCTTTTATTTTTATTCCTCCCTGCTCCCTCCCTACGTAACTCTCTTTTTTTTGCTCTCCTTTCCCCTACATCCCTTCCCCCTCTAACATTCCCCTCTCCGGTCACTTTTCTTTGGTCCTTCCCCTGGCGCCTCTTTCTATTTCCCTCTCCCCACCACTCTCTCTCCGTCCATCCTTCCATTCCTTTCGACTTGTATATCCCTCCCGATTGTCCCTCACTCCAACATTCTATTCCTCTTTCTTCCTTCCCCTCAACCTCCTCCACCCCTTCTTCGCCTTCCCTTGCCCTCCGCGTCCTCCCTCGTTGCCCTCAGGTGGCATTAAATACTGGGAAAGTGGCGCTAAGCTCCGCATTAAGTTCTCATTTTGGTTCATAGTTTGATTTGTTTCTCCTTCACCTCTTCATTCTTGGTAAGCCGATTTAAATTTTCTGGTGACGGGTACCTTTACAGAGGCGTTTCTCGAAAGCCGAGGTTTTGGTGTCCACATGTCGGAGAAACAAAGGGCACATCTTTGCAACGCAACCACATGCGGCGTCGGTAGCTGGGCGGCATTGAATTATAATATATTTTGTCGTCAAATACGCAACAACAACACTACCACTGTATGATGTTTGTAGAGATGGCCATGATTTATAAGTTGATTGCATGCACTGCTCCAAAGACTCTTATATTGGCGAGGAACGCTTTCAGTGAGATGAGGCTTCGTATCGAAATGTGTGTGACGTGTTAACTACAACCAGTTTGACATTCCGGAGATTTAAATGAAGCAATATTTTTATTTACATGGCGACTGAGACTGATCAGCCAGTTCCCTGGACAGGATTGGTCAGCAGCATATTGGTATATGTTTGTGTCTGACTTGGCAAGAAAGGCAATTGCGCTTCATGCCCATTAACTAGTGACTTTAGGTGCGACTAACACGAGCAAGCTCCATTTCAACAACACCATCAAGTGTTGAAGTGTAGTAAGCTGGGCTAGTTGGTAGCACAATATAGTGAACAGTAAAGCTCACAAAAACAGAGGGGCAGTGGAAAATAAATATTTACGACACACAATTGGTTGTGTCGTTCATGTTCCTTTTTTCTTTTATTTTGCTTTTTTGCGCTGTTCCGTTCACTATACCATGGAGCGTTATTGTTTGTTTGTAGTAGATGCCAGATAGTCCAATCCAGGCAATTTTAACAATATACTCTTAACTTTTAGAAAAATTGTCTGAATATTGTCTAAATAAGGTAAAGTTCGCTTCCTAAGTACTGCATTTTATGCATTAGATGACGTCGCTGAGAAACGTCGCTGTCGTTTCTTCTAGGGGCTACGTCTCCTGTATGTTTTAGTGCGCGTTTTTGTGATCTGTCTGGCAGATTAAGCAGCACGACATCAATCTTTTTGTAATTCTAACCAATCTCACAAAATACCTTAAATACGTATAACACTAAAACGACCTATGGCCACTGTTAGGGCACAAAGTGGTCTCTCAGAAATATGGATTCCTTTGTTCCCGCAAAAAGGTCCATTTCCTGAGGTGCCCACAAAAAACGGGAGAAAAATAGAATCTGTTGGTACAGTTCGTACCCGAAGATTGTCTATATAGCGGCATATTAATATTCATGTTATACGTGTTAATGAGACTTGACAGCGTCAAAGAAAATAATGAAAACGTCACTCATTCCACAAGAATGTTTAATTTCAGTCATCTCGGAATGTTGATATAACTTGAGTAATCAAATTAGATCTTGCTTTTACCTTAAAATTGCTGTTCTTTAGTTCTCGTTTGACACGGGCATTTGCCAGCTCAGTGCGCATTATTACATTTTTTTGCGATGTATTTTGTCCACCGACTTATGTTTGCATAAGTTACATCTTTTTGTTATTTCTTACAACAACTGCTCTACTTTTAGTTGAAAACAATTACTAAGATGCACAATAAAAACTCTTCTTTAGTAGTTGAGTATCAATATTTTGAGCGAAGATATTCCTGAGTTTAGTCTCACCTACATCAGTATCAGCTTTCAAACGTTATGTGAGAATTGAGTGAGGTGCTCTACTCCTTAATACAATAAACTCTGGCCAATATAGATGGCGGCTTACGATGAACCGTTAACTTCTACGAGCCCCTTTGTTGAAGCAGATTTCTAATGAGAACAATTTCAAGTTCTTGGAATTGGTAAAAACCAACTTAAGTTCTTGTAGTTTTATATTTTTCCGGATTCTATGGCAGGTGTGCATAAATAATATATAAAAGCTACGCGAGTGTTCGATAAAATATCGGTTCGAATGATGCCCTGACCTATATATTACAGTGTCTGCTAAAAATAATAAATTTTGCGGATGCTATATACTACGCCTTTTTTTAAGGAACAACACACTTATTTTGGTGGCTCTCCTCCTCCTGCTTGCTTTCGGAGCAGCGACTCTCGCTCTTTACTTCTTGACTTCCGGTAAGCAAAACAAGTATGCGTGAAAGTGCAGGACGTCTGCGTACAAATTTTAGAACATTTTATTATTCGCATTTATAAACTGCGCAACGTTGAGCTCTCGATTTCCGGTCCAAGTTAGCCCTAGTGGTTTGAACTAGATATCTAAATATCCAACCTCTAATGGTTAACCTATTCAAAATTTGTCGATGATATTTTGATACATCCAATTGAAAGATCTCTGCGACATAATCCACTCAGCCCTTTGTAATCGTGGTCTTCGCTGGCCACAGTTTTCCACTAGACATTTTTGACATTCGCCTAAACCCTCAGTGAGTTAACGGTTTGTTCTGAAATTTGATATGTTCTCTGAACTATTTATCGCTGCATTCGTGTAAAAACAGAACGTTGGACCATCCGTAGTAAATTCAGGCCACAAATAAAAAAGTAAATTATTTGTTTAAATCGTTATGCACAGCCGGAAAGGTCCAATAACAACGTGTCTTGATTTCCTTTTGCAGCATTTCACACTTGGTTGAAAGCGCGCGACATTCTCACTTGCGCACCTGAATAAGCGGGAACAGCACGTTCCCTACTTCACTTACTATCCAGAGGGTGTCGCCACCTGCTTACGAGCAGCCTCGTAAACGTTACCTCAAGAAAAGTAACAGAATACAATTACTATGTGCTGTGCAATGATATGGTTGAGCACGCTAGTCCGGGCGTATTTTTCGTGGTGTTTTGTGTATGTTTTTTTTTGACATAGCACTGCATTTGTTTAAATACTTCTAGCTTGTGGTAAACGTTGCATTTTGTTTAATTTGTGACTCGTGCGAGGGACTTAAACCTTCTGTCAAAATATTGATGAATTCATAATTGCGCGAACAAGACGAAAGGCTAGAAGAGACAGAGCGCGGACTCTCAGCTGAATTTTATTGTAAAACAACGCAATTATTTTTCAATATGCAAAACCAACTCGTCGAACTCTTCACCCTACTGCAATACCTTGCTGTTAGAAATGCTGCGTTACGTTGCGAATGTTCCGTATGATTATCATTGAGAACGTTTGTTGTCTAGCTACAAAGTAATTCGCATATAAAACATGCTTAAACACCCTCCTCTTTTTTACACTCGTTTTTCGTTTGCAGGATTCATAAATTTCGTTCATTTGACAACAAAAAAAAATATGTACGAGAGCAATATTGGCATTGGTCGCCCTGGAAAATGTCTGGTGTCTCTATACCACACATATCTTCGCCCGCAGGGCCGAGGACGCAACGCTCAGTAACATGCTTCTAAAATATTCGCTATTATTCTTGCTCCGGGTGTAACTTTTATTAGTTCGTCTTGCTTTCTCTTTTCTCCAAAGTGCCGGTTGCATCTTGCCACAAGCTGTGACGCTCGAACCTTTTTAGAAGAGTTTTCGATACTTACGCACACTAGATAAGAAGACGCCCGCGACCTTATCGAGTGAGTCTCACTCTCGCTTGCTGTTACGCCGTGAAAGCGCCGCCCACTTTTTTGCTGTCTCAACGCTCGTTCTTTATATTGTTTGGCACAACTTCGCCAATTAAACCTTTATTTTAAATTTACTGTTCATCCTCTTTTCTCTGCTTTATTGCTTAAATATAATATTAGTTTTAATATTATTGTTTTTATAATGAGAAATATGTATTTCTCCTTTCAAGAGGCATTATTCGGTCACGTATAATCTCCGCTGTAAAATGTTTTAGACGTTTTTGTTTAACGATTTTTATATTTCTGTTGGGGTTGTTCATTTTATTTCTTAATTAGGTGTAAAGTGTTGACTCATAATTTGTGACAATATTTCTACCTCTTTCTAAGTTTTGCTTTGTTGAGCTGCTAGACATGTAAACGGCTCCCAGACATTCTCATTCTGCTTTTAGCAGCTTTTTGTTTGAGAGACTTT
Source organism: Ixodes ricinus (assembly GCA_037355805.1). Classification (NCBI taxonomy): domain Eukaryota; kingdom Metazoa; phylum Arthropoda; class Arachnida; order Ixodida; family Ixodidae; genus Ixodes; species Ixodes ricinus. The sequence goes on from JAZHYW010065583.1 coordinate 66,649, forward strand.
ACCAGTGTACGTCTATAAAAATAACCATTTTAATTTTAATATTCAAAAACACTGGCGATAAAATTTAAAAAAAGTCTGCGGGGGCCCGCGAGGGCTAAAATGACTGTATTCAGCATAATAAAAAAGGAGACACAGAAGCAACAACGGTGTACACAACACCGTCTACGACATAGCTGCAAGTTTTATTCAGAACCACAATAGAAACGTTGATGCAACTAACGAGCCTAAGTCCGATAGCACTTTCAGGGTTCGTGAGCATAGTGCGTGACTTGTTCGCCTTCTAAAGAAACAAAGACTCGTCTGTTGAGTTCTGGTGATCGCATGATGGGTTTTGTATTCGTAAACACTAGAACACCGTCTTGCCTCATTCCCTCCAGGCCACTTAAAGAATAACCGTAAGGTCAAATTACACCCTTTCGAAAGCAGCTATGCAGCAATGCATCATAGTAAAGAAACAAAAATATTACATTTAGTGGCGAATGTTTGTTTTGATATCATATTGACATTACCGAAATTGTAATTTTAAATGTCTCTGCAAGTAACTATTATCAGTTCTTTCGAGTACCTTTAAACAGGCTCCTCTTTCGTAAAAGGCAATTCGTATAAACGAAATAGCAAGAATTTTAAAAGATAAGAGCGAATTGGTTTGAATATTAGCTGGAGATAGTCGGCTTTGTACCCGCATTGGAGTCAGTCAATGTATAGGCCAAATGTGCTGTAGTCTAGTACATTTCCATAAGCTTGTTCTTCCCGTGTTCACAGATGATGCCGACTTTACGTATCCCGGTGAGACTCTGGGTGGATCTCGCGGGTCGTCGAATGTAACATCCAGCAAAATTACCACGACAACAACGACTGCAACAGAAAGTACAACGCCAAGTACGTCAACAAGTAGCACGCACTAAGGGTGGCGATGTGGGTTAGTTGGTTCACACTGACGAAAAGGCAAACAGCGCATAGTAAACGTCGACTAAAGGAAGTGCAAACGGGACAAACACTGACTCAAATGAACTTTAAACATATGAAAACAACGCAAAGAAAACAGCAGCCCCTCCCCACGTCACATGATACATTCACCACGTGTCCAAAACCCCACGTGTCCAACACGACGTGTTGGACACGTGTTGAATGTATCATGTGACGTGGGCGGGATTGCTGTTTTCTTTGCTTTGTTTTCACGTACACTAAAGTTCAGTTGAGAGTCAGCGCTTCTCCTGTTTGCACTTCCTTTAGTCCCACGTTTACTGTGCACTGTTTGCCTTTTTTGTTAGTAGGACGCAACATACAACGGCATGTTCGATTTCCCCGATAGCAAAAGCTATCAACATTTCGGGACCTAGGTGTGAATAGTGTAGAATATTGTCGGCTCTGAGCGGCCGCAATTACGCAAACGACATGTGCCACCTAGAGAGTTTGAAAATCAAAGCGCGGTAAATGAGCCCCGCCAGAAGTTCAACGCCATTGACGCTTTCCGAGGCCTACAGTGTCGCGATCAAGTATACTGTTCCAAGTGCACAAATACTAAAAGTTTTCTAGACGACAAGGTTTTCACAACTCTTCCCCCTCCCCTCCCCCAACATCCACCAACCCCCACCCGCTCCCAAACGCCACCACAAATGGATTCATGCAAGGCCCCCTCGCTTGCGCGAGCGTCGCCGACAGTGCCCCTTTCAGCGTCTCACAACAGAACGCAACGCCAAATACCGTTGACACTGATACACGAAACTCCGGGGAAAAATGGGAGACGGAAGTAGAAAGCGATCCTGGCTGCCGCTCGCCACTTTCCCCGGAAATGAAGCAAGTGGAATAAAACTTGTTGTTGGCCTAGTTGGTTCATAATGCAGTATAGAGGTTTTTGCGCGACACAAGGAACAATCGCAAGCGAGTAGACACGGACTTATGAATGAATTATGAATTTTTTGTTTGTTTACACGTATGAACGGCTTCAAATAGCTTCCGGCAGCTATTAGCATCTCCTTTGATCAGATTGAACTTAAATGGCAGCCAATGGCTATTGATAAGATAATTGACGATTATCGATTAAGGTGTTAGTGAATTCATATGGATTTACCTGGCTATAATTGGCAATCATGTTCCCTTTTTATATATATTTACTAGATATGACTACAAATATTAATGACGAGTAATGCAAAGTTTGAGCTATTTCTGTTTGTAAAATGTAATGGCTTCAGGTGGCTATTGTTGGCAATTATAACATATGTGTGATAAGATTTGCTCAATGGTACTAATGACTATAAATCAGTATAATGGACATTTCTGCTGTTTGATTGTTTATAAAAGAGAATGGCTTCAAGTAGCTGTTATTGGCTATAAGCACCTAGTTTTGATTAGATCAGCTTCAAATGGCTACAGATGGCTATAAATAGCTAACTATTGATTGAGCTATTTGTATCTTTACGAAATGAAATGGCTTTAAGTGGAAAATGTCGGCTATTAGCATTTATTTTGATTTGACTGACTTGCAAAGGCTTCTGATAAATAGTGATTCGAAAATTAAACAATTCTGTACATTTTCGGTGCTTAAAATAAGTATGGCTTTAAGCGGTTTTATTGGCTATGCATCAAATTTGAGATAAATTTGATATAAATGGCTAAAAATGGCTATTCGTGACTAGTGTTGATAGTTATGAGCGATTTTTGTGTTTACTAACTGGAATGACTAAGTGGCTATTTTCGACTATTAGCATCTATATCTGTCCTGATTGGCTTCAATTCGCTGGCAATGACTTAGTGAGTATAATTGACAATTATGTGATATTACAGTGTTTATGGATGAAAATTTCCACATGTGGCTTTTACTGGCTATAAGCATTCATTCTTTGTTATATTGACTTAAAATTGTTACAAATGGCTAGTAGTGTCTAGGGCTGATATTTATGTCATTTTTGTGTTTACTAACTGGAATCGCTTTTAGTGGCTATTGTTGGCTATTAGCATATATATCTCACCAGATTGGCTTCAAATGGCTTGCAGTGGCTGTTAGGAAGTATAATTGTCAATTCTGCACTATTTTAGTATTTATAGACCAAACTGGCTATGAATGGCTATAATTAGCTATAAGCATTTAATATTTATTAGATTGACTTATAATGGCTACAATTGGTTCGCAGTGACTAGTGTTAAAGTTATGAGAAAGTTTTGTGTTTACTAACCGGAATGGCCTTTAGTGGCTATTGTTGGATATTAGACTGACCAGATTAGCTTCAACTGGCTCGCAATGGCTATTAGCGAGTATAATTGGCAATGTTGAGCTATTTCAGTGTTTATGGACGAAACTGCCTACAAGTAGATTTTATTGCCTCTAAGCATTTATTCGTTATTAATAAGCTTGAAATGGTTACAAATGGCCATTAGTGACTTGTGTTGATAGTTATGACCAATATTTACGTTTACTAACCGGAATGGCTTTTAGTTTCTATTGTTGGCTATTTTTATCTATTTATGACAAGACTGGGTTCAAGTGTATAGGTATGGCTTTTAGATAGTATAATCGACAATTGTGTGCTATTTCAGTGCCTCTGGATGAAAATGGCTAAACGTTGCTGTTATTTGCTATACACATCTATTTTAATTACATTGGCTTGAAATGGATACAAATGTCTATCAGTAACTAATGTTGATAGTTATGGGCTATATTTCGCTCACAAACTGGAGTGGCTTTAAGTGGCTAGCAATGGCTAATAGTGAATACAATTGACAATTCTGTGCTGTTTCAGTGTTTATGTATGAGAATGTCTTCAAGTTGCTTTTATTGGCTATAAGCATGCATTTTTAAATATACTGGCAACTGAAATGGCTAGAAATGGCTATTAGCAGCAAGTATTGATAATGATGAGGGATCTTTGTGTTTAAGCAATGGAATTACTTCAATTGGGTATAATTGGCCATTAGCATTTATATTTACTTAGATTGGCTCGAAAGGGCTACTGGTAGGTATAATTAAATATGTGTTACTGTTGCCTCAAGCAACCAATATTGGGTATGTGCATATATATTTTAATTTGGTCAGAGTGAAATGAGTGCAGAAGGCTCTTAATAATAATTATTGAAAAATATATGCTATTTCTTGTTTATAAATGGGAATGACCTCAAGTGACAATTCTTAGCTATTCGCCCCTAATTTTTATAATATTAGTTTCAAACGGCTAGCCATGCTTATTGGTAGACATTGGCAGCCAGTATTGCGCACCATAGTGGAGACCTGCATGGCTGTTTTTGGGCAAGTAAAATAAAATAAAAATATATAATCAATGATGACCACTAATATTCATTCTGGAACATTTTAGGCTGATTTTGTTTATATTAGATGCTAGAGTCAAGAATTGCCGCTTGAAGCCAGTCTCTTCCATAAGTATGAAATAGCAGAACATTGAGGCCAATGATCACCAAGTGCTTTTTGTGGCCAACTCAAGACACCAAAGTCAGGAATAGATGCTTATGGCCAATCAAAGCCAGTTGAGGTCAATCGAATCTGTAAGAAAGCCATCTTTAGAAAGTCAATGTTGATCACAATAAAGGCCCATATGGTCTTTTTAAACCGATCTGGCAAGGAGCAGCAGCCAAAGGTCAATAATAAAAAATCCAATTTTATTCAAACATATAAAATGACACATCATTCTTAGTATTAGTAACTAATAGCCAGTTTGAAGCAATTCCACCCGATTTCATTAAGAATAGGCGCAAAGATCCAACATTGTTTAAGGCGAAATAGCCACTTAAAGCTAATCTGGCATAAAATATATGCTATGCAGCGCGTTCTTTGTTCAGTGTAGAAAAATGGTGCGGCTGGCTCCGCGCCTAGGGGAAAACGTTCTGTTTAATTCGCATGCCGTCGAGCTTGTGCCCGTGGCCCTACGGTTATTGTACTTTTCTTCCACGCGAAAAGCCGAGTTTCGCTGCGTGTCCACGGGTACTCTTTTAGTTGTTACTGTACTGTCGCGTCCTTGAAAATTTGAGAACCATTTTGCTTATTCGAGGTTAGAATGTTCTATGAACCACACCTTCTACGCCGTTTGTTTCACAAGCCCGCGAGTTTACGTAAAGGACTCCGCGTGGTGAGCCGGAGTCAGTCTCTCCCTAGTGCTCATTCCTGCAGTTACGCCGCCATCGACGCCTGCGGCGCTAGCATTTCTTGACTTTATTTTGGGCACAAGTTCGCCCTACTAAACACTTAGTTTTCTTTAGTTATTCGTTGCCTCATCACATGTCGTTCGTGACAATATATTTTGGTCCTCCGGTGCTCACCAAACTTTAAAAGCAATGGGTTTCGTACCTCGGTCACCGTAGCGCCAAAGACGCCTAAATAGAAGAGTATACCAATGTGCTAAAATAACACTCCATAAGTCGGTTTCTTCTATTCAGGAACGCATTCCCTTACCCCCAGGAAATAAAACACATACACAGATCTGGGAATGTCGGGTGATGGAATGGAAAACCTAGAAGAAAAAAATAAAGCGAGTTATGAATAAGAAATTGATACGTTAGGGCAGTTCGAGAATGACTTATTTCAAGGTCCGTGAACTATTACTTGGCATCTTGTCGTACTATTTGTGAAACGAGAAAGGTCCTTGATATTTTCGTACCATGAACCTGAAGGTTGATTCAAGACATCATTTTTGAGGCAAGAAAACGCCTTTAGTTTTCTAGGTACTTGGGAATTTCGTGGAGATCCCTAATCGTGAAACTCTGGTACTTTAATTATGGAGGCAAATGATCAGGAGCTTGACGGGAAAAACTCAACCAGTGTTAGTGCAGCCCTTAAATGTTTGATCGGCTGTGACAAATGGAAATAAATAGACTAAAGGCGAAGCGCACCACACAACGTGCCCAGAAACTCCTGTCTGATGAAGGTCGCTTTCACACTGCTGAACGGCCCTCATATACACCTGTGCAAACTCATCGTAATGAAAGAACGCCTTTCGACGAGAAACGCGAAGATCAACAGCATTGATGAGGACTTAGAGCTTCTGCTACCGATTGAGGACTTCAAGGTTGAATGCGCTGCAGTTTTTGAGTATCAAGGCGAGGTCCACATGTTTATTTACGAACTCCGCTCGTTCATTGAAAAACTTGGAACTAGCACACGTCCCACAGTTTCGGCGACTGCAACGAATATATTCAGTTCACCTGAAGAAGTCTTTAGGATGAATGGATCCATGCCAGGTATTCCCTTCTGGAAACAGTTCGATCGAACCATTCACTACAGAGCTATATTGAATTTATATTTTTAGCACCACTTCATGACAGGAGGCACCGCAGCGGCAACTGAAGGACTACCTGCAACTGAAGCATGCTATACCCATGCCATTGACAAAGATCCTACATAAGGAAAATTTCCAAGTGCCGCGAGATGTAGTTGATCTATCCTCCGTTGATCATCAAAGCGTTGCGTCAGTATACTGGAGTGACTCTCTTTGAGTAAATGGAAGGCAGAGCAAGTACACCTGGTGGCCCTTCGACATTGTCCTAATGTAGCATTTTTATATACTCGAGCAACGTGTCGATAATCAGCTGAAGAAAGAGCAATTACATCCAGCGTAAACTCGCAATTTTTCTTATTTAGGATATTTTACAGATCAGCGATATCTGAGAACCCTGAGCGGCACGGTGCAGCTGAAAATCAGAGTTCATAATGCACTAACCGATCCAACATAAAGCTTTACAGCCATGCTTTGCGATGTCCTCAGTACATCAATATCTCACAATATCATTATGCAGGTCCCCATACAACTTTTTAGTATCAACCAATCAATGCACGAACAGCTCAGGGAGACTCAACCTCATCGCCTGGAGCTACATCCACATTCTAAATTGACGAGATGCTACAATTATTTTGCGTTGAAGTAGAAATTAGGAAAGAAAAACCTTAGCAGAGCTAATGCGAACAAGCCAAAGCCAGAGTATCGTCCATTTGCATCTGCATATCACAGTTAGACTTTGTAGACAAGAAGCGATCGCTTTTTCTGCCACTTTAAAAAGGACACTCCACACAATCTTGAGACACTGAGAAGCATCGAGTGAAGAAAATCAAGTTACAGGAAAAGGACAATACTGTTTCGTTTGCCCAACAGAAGGGAATTGTGCAAGGAATTGCAAAAGGCAATTAGGGTGCGCAAATTTTATCGTATGACACCCATAAACAATGCGTGATGAGTCATTCAACCCCAAAAGAAATGAAAGGATAAAAGTGGACTGAGTCGTGTGGTTGTTTTTTCTGACACGAAGGACAAGTCTTCGGCTAAACAAGGCCAGGGCAATCCCATCCATCTACAAAGATTCTGTGCGCTGGCCATCAGTCAAAGGAGCACTAGCTACATCAGAGGCATCCTCGATGGAGGCACCTAACGGCCTTTCATCACAAAGGATGTTGTACAACAGCTTAAATTGCAGAATTTTAAGAACTACAAACCTCTCGCTAATAACAATAAAAGCATTATATCACATCATTACAATGTCGTCATTTTTCGGCTTAAGAGTCATTACAACTGCACTGAGTGCTCAATCGAGGCATTCCTTATACCGGTTATTTTTCAGGACATGACAGCCACAATCTCAGACGCCAGCTATATGCACTTTTTGTGGGATGAGGATACGAGTCTGGCTAATATTTTTTCTTTTGTTTTCTGACGTACTAGGCTTACCTGCAATGAGTCTACACATCGGAAAAGATTAACTATAGAAGCTTGTTACAGTGGAGATCCTGAGACCTAAGAAAAAGCAACGGCTTATTTGCTATACACACTACGATGGAATGAACGCTTGAAGAACTCTCGATCCAATAGAAAAATATTGCCATTAAAATCGATCCTGATGATGGATGGATTGAGATTCAGCACTCCTTTTGAGAAATAAAATTGCATGCTGAAGGAAGGGGGGTGGGGTGTATTTCCAATGCGCCTTGTGGCACGTGCTGCAAAGAAGAGGCCGAAATGCGAGTTCAAATGATACATTTTGGGACATTTTCTGCGAAAAATTCGAGGGCAACAGTCAGAACACGGTGTACAAGAACGCCAAAGAGGCGCTCGAGGCGCCTGAAGAAAACTGGACTGAGAGCAACCCCTACTTGTACCATTCAAAGGATAATTCCCAAGTACTGTATCGCAAATAAGGGGCACATAGCCAGCTAACCGATGAACCGATACTGGGAGGGCACTTTCGAGAATACTACGCATAAGAAAAATGGTCTCGAATCTATCTGGACAACGCAGCGGTCATCGGATAGCAAAAAGGACACGAAGAAGCTAAGACGCCTTACAAAGCTCAACCGAAAAGCAAAAATTTAAACTTATTATATAGACGACTGTCCCGTTTCCGTGGCTTGTTAAGAATATGAATCGAACTACAAGGACAACTATGAAGCCATTTCTTTTTTTTTATCAGGTCATCTAAGAAAATAATTGTGCTTCACTCCCCGACACTGCGGAAGCAAGGCAGCCCATACGTTTTGGCAAACAACGGAGGGGCCATAAAGATCCTGGACGGTTATGAACAACAGGAGGATTGAGCCATCATAGGGATAATGCGTCGAACTCGCAAGCGGATGGGGAGCGAGATGAAACTCAAGTTGAACACGAACTTCCAAGTCAAGAAAACACTCGACTATGACAACTTTGGGAAGGTGGCGACATCTTGTCGAGTGTCGCCGTCTGCGCTCGCATCTCTGTAGATCAGTGCTACCTAAAGCAACTGAAGCCTCAACCTGAGACCAGTTCAAAAATGCCATATTATCGAGATTCATTGCGCGTTTCAGTCTCCGTCTTAGGGAGATGTGTAAAGCTTAGGAAAAGTTGAAGCGAGCGATAAGGACGAAGTTACGGGGTAAGGGCAGTTGAAGAACCGACATATTGCTCGGCAACTTGACATCCTACATGTTAAAGTATATTGATACTTCGCAGATTGAGATTTTTTTAATATTTTTTACTTACAAAGCACATTGCGTTCTAGCGCAATGAGCTCGCGTTTCTCAGTTGGCACGACGCCTGCACATCACTAAAATTAAATTAAAATTAAAACTAGGAAGCCCACTTACAGCAAAAACGAAGCTGATGGGCTGTCGTCGGCCTGCTAAACCTGTAAAACGGAATTAAGTCATTAACATAAGCAAATTGTGAAACCAAGTTACGTATTTTGGCGAGTCACGATATCTTTACACAGACACATACTTATATCGCTTTTATGTAAAAACATGAATTGACTTCAATCGTACACACGTAAGGTCATACGCAACCGTTGCTGCCAGTCTTTCTTCAGTTGGGATGGTCCGAAACGCGATCCCCTGCCGACGCACACGAACAAGTTTATCTCAATCTTGCTCTGCGTGACTGTCCAACAGCGCAGCTATCAACTCTCTTCCTCACTCCGCTCTCCTAGAACCTAAAAACGATCATTGATACTCACCCTTTTTTCAGCAAGGACGATCAGAACCAACCGCAACGCATGCTTGCGCTCGTCTGGCGATGCTCTTAGGCTGAACAACTGGTACAACTGTCAACTACCGCGAGCTTCAAGGGAAGGGTCTGATTTGCGAGGAACTGTGCTTTGGTCTTTCGCGGGGGGCGAAAATTGCTGAGAAAGTGTAGCGCGTCAAAAGGGTGTGACCAGCGGGAGCTACAATGCTGACGTCATGGCTTTTCCAAGTTTTCCATCCTACTCTCAGTCGGTTTACTCTTTCGTATCATGCTCACAGGCTGCACTGCGACGCGGTCTTTAAAGCACCTCACCTCGATAGAGCATTAGGAAACTTACCGAGATCTTGACAGACTAATATTGCTTACACAAGTGCGTCATATCTTCACTCTGTACGTATCCAGTGAATCCACCCTTCTTTCACTTCGCGTCCAAAACCTGCAACGTTTTACTTCAATATGAGAGCTACCTAAGTATTCTGTGGCTTTCATTTTTAACAGTTGGTCATTGGCACTTCCATTACCAAATTTTAAAACAAGCTTCTAGAAGTGTTTTTCTTTTTTTGCGTGAAACGTTCTTTGGTTTTGTGACAGGGGTTTTCGTAAAGCCAGCCCAATTAAACATTACATGAAAACGTGGCAGCGAGGCTCGACATTGATTATCTTCGTTATCTAGTGAGAGGTGACAAGTGATGCACTCGACGCTGATTGTTTTTCATGGGACGCCATGTGACCTGAGGTGTAGGCGACGAGGTGCTCGACAACCTGCACTCACTGGGGAAATGTGCACGAGAGTATGGAAGGCTCTGAAATTTCGCCGTGTTTATCGATGCAAATATTGGTAGTGTCGCTGGGTCTAGGAACAAATATAAAGTGTAGCATGCGTTAAACGCTATAATGAAGGGCGCCGTGAACGTAGACATCTGGCGTCTGGAAACGACTAGAGCTAAACCTTTGTGATATCATAATGCTTCACATATGCTACTCAATCGCCTAGCGATTTCCGACGTGTTTTAACTAAAAGTTTGTACATAGAAAGTTATATTTTCAGGATATTTCCCTTTACCTCCTCAACCAGCAATATACGAGCGCTCTTTTAGTTTTACATGTTTTTTGTATATTAAAAACCGGGAAAGCACCACATATGTGGTTAGTGCATATGAGTTATCTGGGTCAGCGGACATAATCTAGGGGATAAACGTACAGTTTCATACTTATCTAAAATGTTTTATTATATTTTTGATTAATGAAATTACCTTTATGGTTTCAATAAGAAAGTTGCCAAGAGTCATCTCAAACTACTCCTCAGTGAATTTTAGTTGTATTTCCAGCGCGTGGTAGACGTGACAGTTCGCTAATCTTACATCACGTGCAAAAACGGAAGACATTAAAAAAATGTTGCTTTATGGAGCAAATGTTTCGTATACCTATAACTCAGAACCATCATTTTCTAAATATATAGTAATTCGTATCGAAGACATATACGAATGAAGCCTAATATTTTATTAATTTTCCTTCTAAAATACGCATAATTTATTTTACATTCAAATTTCGAAATAA
>JAZHYW010065584.1:0-14479 GCA_037355805.1 Ixodes ricinus
ACCTACTCGGCGTTGTCTTCTTGACCTGCCTGCAGAAGTGGGCACGGCTATTGAGCCTGCGCACCGCTCGCTCTATCTTCAAAATTCCACAGATCTTTCCCGGTCGCCGTAAACTAGTATCATGGCGGGTGAGGTCAGCCTTGTCAGCTTACAAGCGAACGAAGCGCACCTGCATTATTTCTCTTAAATTATCTATTTTTTTCAAGGACAACCACAACTTTGGCTATTGTGAAATGTAAAATAGAGGTGTAGAACATTTTTTAAAACGTCATAATTGTTTATAATATTTTCTTGACAGATGTACAGCGAAAGTATCTAGAAAGTAATTTGTTACGAAACAAGTAAAGTAAAAGTGTATTATTCAGCGGAAGTAATTAGCAAAAGTAATTTATCACATTTCAGACTCAGTAATTTGTAATTTCACAATCCATTAGATTTTTTTTCAGTAACGGGCACAAATCTGTTTCAGAGCGCTCATAAACATCGTAGAAAAGGAAAAGAAAACTTGGTAACATTCGTCACCAGACTCAATTTGTTTCACCACATTTTTATGGCAAAGAGTTTCAAAGTTTATTATGTGTAAAGCTCCAGCAGAAGATCAACTTCCTCCTTTCTCAACAGTTTATGTCTTGCCCTTTTCAACTTCTGTGAAACTGAAACATTCAGTACTTCGATTGTCTTTTTACTTTCAGAGTGCACTGGGAAATACACGTCTTGTCGCATTGAAAAATATATTTCAACCAGTGAAGTGCCGTTGGGAGTCGATTCATAAAACTAGTGCAAATATGATTCCGTACTGCTCTCTGCTTCCTACAAAACAAAATACGATGGGAAAAGTAATGCAGATTATTTAAAACAATCTATCATTAAGCATTCCGGTAATAGCACACATGGCATACATTGATAAAGAGACTGTACGATATTTACGATAATTTTACACTAGTAATCATACATGCGCATGAATCTGCGCCAAAGTGTAGCGAATTAAGCCGAGGGACAGAGAGACGTGCGGAAACATATTTTACACTGGCTTCAATAACGGCTTGCAGCGAAGCTGTACTCCATCCCTACTGAAAAAAAAAATTTCATACGGGTTTATTTGTTTGGGTAAACCCGTATGGAAACAGGTCGTCCAATATGTGAACGAGTTGCAAACAGAAGCACCCGACCAGATACGGGTCGGCTAGAGTTCCTTCATGTGCGCTTCGCACTAGAGTGATGCCAACTGCTACTGTTTCCCTTTCCCACACCCTTCTTCCACCGCCATTTTGTTCCTCATTGCTTCCCCGTGCGCCGGAAAGTGGCCTTTGTGTCCATCGCCGAGGAAAAAATGCTAATCCTCCCTCCGTGGGTTCTACAACGCTGCTCCGAACATGCGAGATAAGGTGCTTGTTTCCGGGAGGGTTATAAGCCCTACGGATTATTGCCGAGAACCAAAGAGCTGCTGGTTTGTCGGGGAGTGGTATTGCAAAGGTGGCATCACCTAGCAAAGCGCACATGAAGGCTCCCTAGGGTCGGCCTCTTATGTGGGTCGACCCGTTATGCAGGTCCACCACGTGATGCAGGTACACCCGTACAATTCCTGTTCGGAAAAATGTGAGCTGGCAACCCCCGTCTGCCTTTTCGTATTCCAGAGCTCTCCATTGATATAAAATCCTGACACCCTTCCCGAAAAGAGCATACAAAGGAACTAAAAGAAGGACTCGAAAGCAGGTGCAGTTGACGAAACAGATATATTACACGCATGACAAAAGCAAATAACCCAGCGCAGTCATCACATCAACAGAAAAAACTAAGTTAATTCCCAGAAGTAGCTTAAAACTGCATCGTCCTATCAATATCTTGAAGTTTGTCCGCTATATATTTGTTTGTGAGACCCCTCCGTTACCTAGGCGACACATCCAAGGGTGCTGCCCTATCTACATGTCGAAGGCATCCGAAAATGAAAAGAACATGACAGTTGTCCTTTGCACTGCTGTTAACTCAAACTCGTTTATATTGAACTCAGGAAAACCCGTCTCCCGGTTCGATCAAGCGAGTTATTTTATATCAAACATTTAATGAATTTGACAATGAACAAGCACGCCACATTTAGATACGTCTACTCTTTAAGGAGCATCTGTAGCTTATGAGGGATGCTCTATGCGGCTATTCAGAGGCCGGTTTTCATTTTTCAAAGTCTCACCGGCTCACCCTCTCCCTGCTCCTACGCAAGAAGATTTTTATTTTCTTCCAGGCGGTTAAAGCGGTTGCCTAAAGAAAAAAATAATGCCAGCTTTCTCTGGAAGCTGGCTTTATCCTAAGATTCTTGCCTGTTTCGCGGGAAAGCCAGGTTTGCAGAGCAGTTCAATCTATCAGAGAAGATGCAATTTTCGTTCAGCTACTACTCTGTGCACAAATAGGTTGATACAATGGATAGTTCAGAATTAACCGGGATAGATAGATTCGGGTTTCATCTAGCCCCAGAAAAAAACACATCACAATCGCAGGTTTTTGTCTTGCAATAAGTTATTGCATTTATTAAGGTGAAATAGAGAACAGTTACCAAAGATCTTATTGGTCTATCAACCCAAAAATGTGAGCCGAAAACATTTGCCACCTTAAATCTGACCACCTTCCCAAATAACAACTTTGTTTCGAAATCGGCAGAGCTAGCCTGCTCTGGGCTACCACTACGTTCACGCTAAACTGAGTGCCTTTCTCACGAACCAATCTAAGGAATGTCCCTTATTGCTTGACTTCACTCCCTGCACGTGAGCCTGCAGGGTTTGAGGGAGTTGATCATGTGGTTTTAAAATTGACAGTTGACTGGACAAACGAGGCATGCAGCTTCTACGGCCCAGTCAGTGAAGGAGGAATTGAGTAATGGCGACTTGTGGAATCAACGACACCTCGTGGCTAGTATACGAAACTGTCAGTGTGGGTTCGTTCGCCAGTTTACATGAGCTAAGCAAATGTTCACAGCATCTGACGGTCTAAACGAAAAGCCGTGAAAGTAGGTTCGAAAACGCCGCATGAAATTGCCAATAACTGCGGCCCATCTCCAGGTTGACCACATAATACGGTGACAGAGGTGATCTATCCCAACATTTCCAACAACATTAATCCTTGTTGAATATAATAAATCAGGGCACGTAAGTTTTGGATGATGCCTATGCATGCTAAAATCTATAACTTCAATGTTTGCTCGCCTTATTAGAAATTTCATTTCGAGATTGCCGTTTAACATGCATCTTGCCAATGTATGTGAATTTGGCACTTTCATTTACTTTTCCGAAATTCCTCAGGTCTTGTGTTTTTTTGCATTATTGTATACCTACAAACACTAAAAATGTTTTGTTGTTATGCGCACAAAACCAACATCGGTCATGAAATGATAACAGCCTCTGCCTCTTGTTTTTTTTTAGATCTTCCTCAAATTAACAAAAGGGCTCTATAATATATTTCAGAATAGATGGCAGAACTTGATCTGTGATGACATCTGTAAAAGTTTAAACATGACTGGGGGAAACAGGACAACACCTGCCGCTTGGTTGGAACATCGGTCACAAAAAGACGGGAAAGAACTGCTTTATGGAACCTGTCACCATACTTGGGAGCTGAGCTAGCCATGAATTAAGCATTGAAAAAGTGGGGAATCTTAAGTGTCAACAATGAGGGGTTCTTTTACGCTCCTACAATGATGCGCCCTGGAAAAACCCAAATTTAAACCTTATCTGATGTATAAGTCAAAGTCCGATTGCTCTTGTGCTAACATGACGAAGGAAGCCTCAAAAGCTGGCTCGGTGCAGGCGACGGGTTCCAGTCTGAAGATGTGTTCTCTAACAGTTGAAGTATCTCTCTTCACAAGGCATAAAACGTTTGTTTACCATGCGCCTTTAAGAACTGCTGCGTCTTAACATCAGGTACTATCGCGGCCGGTATGAGCTGAAACGGCACGTGTGGCGCTATCAGCACCGCCTGGCACACTGCTGCGTAAACACTGGTTCAACTACGATGCAGAGACTAAATCTCCTCGTGTGCTCCTGCCACAGCGCACTTCTAGCTGTCTGGTAGTGAGACGGCGGGTGCAGTCTTGAGTGTGAAGGTGACAAGGTCACACTTGTCATTCCCCATAAATCTTAACAAAGAAATGAGTGTGAGTCACTTTTCGCAAACTGCTTGTTACACAAGTGGAGGCTTAGCACAAACGAGACCTCTGAGCTTGTTTTGATAAAATTTTGCAAACGGTATCAAGCATAACTGGCCATTCAAGGGAACTAGCGATCGCGCTATGGAAACAATGCCTACGGGTTTCCGTCGATCCCCACACCTGCCTGTTGTCATATGAGATGAGCATTATACCTGCAGGCCATGCGTCACTGCTGTGTGATGCCTGTTAAAGCATTTCCCAGCTAAATTTCTAATTTACAATGCAGTGGCAAAAATGCACGGCTTCAGAAAGGCCCAATCGTGCAGCTGTTGGCATAAGAAGGTTACATTCTCTGAAGTAAAAAGGGATTTATTAAATAAAAATTTAATGTGTCCCTTCACTGGCAAAAATACAGAAACAAATTATCTAAAAGTGTGGCTTTCACAAGTGTCTATCGACCTTGGGTTACATGGATTGCACCCATCTCGAAGGGGATTGGAATGGCGTAACGAGCAGAGGAGAAAATGTGTCTCGGCCCCACTGTGCGCAAGTGTTTGCCCAGTGATGCGACAAACAGCACAAATCGTATCTAGCACAAGGTGCTGTGGCGTTTAAGCTCATATTCGCAGTAACAGTACCCTATTTTCTCTGCAACCGCAGCCTATTGTGGCTCGGTGGAGAAAATTGATAAGTGCAGCTGTAAACAAATCTACGTCTGTGACGGAAGCAAAAGCGATCTTCAGTAAACAGAGGTCCAAATAATTTATGCATGTTGGCAACAAGCATGACGATGTTGGAAACAATTAAAACTTATTTAACTGAGTTACGAAAGACTGTTGAATATGTACAAATATCACCTTACCTTTGACAATTAAAGCGATTTCTTGTAGGTGTTAAGTATGGTAACACTATGCAGATGTCCATGATTGGGACATTCTTCCGTCAGGCCTGTCATTATCATAATGAATGGTGACTTTTTTCTCATCAAGCAACCTTTATGCATATACTTCATTTTATATTTACTGAAAAAGGAACCAAGCACTCAAAGTTATCAACATGAAGTCATATTGATGGCTGCAAATAAATGGAAGCGTTTGGCATGTTGGGAGCCAATAAAAAAACAACTTATTGCCCACGGCTGTTAGCTGGTCAGGACTCAGTGCCCTCTTTAGAGCTGCTCCCTTCAGCCGCCTGCAGGGCTTACCTGTCACGCTTCGGCGCGGCAGGTGTACAGCGCCAAAAAACACCTTCGTAGCCATTTTGCAGAAGATTGAATCTTGAGCTACATTAAACATAAGAGATTTAATACTGCAGATTTCTTTTTGGGGAGTTGCACCGTCATAGATGGGATAAAAAATGAATATTAAGTACCAAGCGAAAAAAAAGGTATGCTTTTTACCACTGTAATATTAAACTGGATCTTCGAACCAGTTATCTCACGGCAAAATTAAAAATAGTCTCGTCATTAGCCCAGTGATTATTTTCTAGATACAGGGTTGTAGATTCTAAGTGATATGACGGGTACCTAGCAGTCAGGTTCTGTAAAACGCGCCACCACCCAATCTGTTGAACTCAAGCCTTGTCCACCGATCCACGAGATGAAGGTCCTTGATACACTCACCAAGTCTGCCTTCCTCCTTCCCGCGCCTTCGGTGGGACGTTTGCCTCTGGGTGCCTTCCTGCAGTCCAACTGCTCGCTCAGCAACACGTCGGTTCCGGGACTTCCTTGGCAAAAGCTCTAAGGTCATTTAATTCACAAAGCACGTGTGCGACAAGGTGCCGCACACGTTCGCTTTCAAAATGCCTTCACACACAAGAACACGTAATAAACGCTCCGAAAGGAAAGATTTGAAAAAAGTAAAACGAACGGACGAGCACTCACCAATTAGACTGAAATCCACAGCTCGCTCCGTGGGCACGCCACCACCTAAGACACCTCTTTTTCCAAGAAGGGTCTTCGATGAAGTTTGTAAATTGATTTGTTTTTGAGTTTTGTTACGATGGCGATGGCGACACGTCGATATCCGTTAATTCGACCACAAAGGCTCTGACGGAACTCAGTTGACGCAACGTGAGTGTGTTTGTTTTAGTCGACTTAGATTTGAACTTTCAAATGTAAAAATCAACTGTTTTAAAATTAAATAAATATTTGCAATAAAGCATGTTGAAGTGGATTATGTACTAAACTGAAGCTTGGCCGGCTTTGATTCTTTTTTTTTTTAATATGGCGGCGACCACTGTTGTCTCATGGGCCGTGCTCGATATATTTGCTGTGTATTGGTTGTCCTGTTATCCACCTCCTGCGATCCGCATCAGCCACAAGCATGCTGTCTAAGTATTGTGTGCCCGCCGGAAAGAATATCCAGTCTTCTCGGTAGCAAGGCCCCTCTAGGGCCGTTTGGACCGTGGCTCGGATATCGTCGGCACCAGCGAACAGTTTCTGCGATCCTCAATTTGTTGACTTGGTTCCTTTACGTTTCCGGCAATGAATCCCCCAGCCCTGGCCTCATCGCCAAAAAACCTAGCTAATGAAAAACAATCTACGACAGCACGGCGTCTTCTGAATGCGATTACTATGATCAGTGGCTCTTGAAACCTCAGTCTTCGACGTGAATGCTTTTTGGTTCTCGTTTGACACCAACTGTCAAAACGGGGTTTTGATGTTGTAGCGCAGCATATAATTGTAGTGTCTGAGTGGACTTATGTCGCGTATACAACACGAGAAAAAAAAACAAAAAAACTGGTAGCGTAGCTTAGTGGTAACGCTTCTGCTTCATAAGCCGCGGTCCCTGGTTTGACTCCCAGTGGGGGCTTGCTTTTTATTTATTTTTCTCGAAAATTTTGTTTTCTCGAGCCATTTGGCGATCTTTACATTTCTTTTCTATGATGAACAATGAAAAAAAAAAAAAAAAACGAATGTTTCCTCGAAACTTTGTTCAACTAAATGGTATGGGACTCTCTTTCCTGAGGTGCATGGGGGTCCAGTGGGGCTTGGGTTGCCACCTGGTTTATGCAAAGCATTTGTTTTTTGTCCTGGTATGTTTCCGGTATAGATCCAAACTGTTAAACCGTTCTTTTTTAATTTTGTACGTTTCTTTGGTTTTTGACAGACTTGTGCCTATCTGAAGTACCCTACTCCAGACACTGAATTTTAAATACTTTTTGATGTATCTTGGTATCTTGCAAACACTTTTTGATCGAGAGTTTTCGATACTCTATTTTAATTACATTTTTGAGCATCTTTTACTGATTATCTAAAATACATTTTTGACATTCCGCCATTTTCCTAGTTTTTTGTTGTGAAATGGCATGGGCGTGGCACGAACAAACGTGAACATTCTTTCGAGCAACCATATCTTGTGGCTAGATTCGATTAACTAAGGTGACTTTGATTGAAATCCCTACCGAAAAATCCGGTATAACTTTTCACTATCCGGATTATGGAACCGGAAATTTGTTTCTGGAAATCTGAAATTCAGATTGCAGACAAAGGAATAATTTCTGAAAACCTAAATTCCAGATAGAGTCCGGATAAAGCCAGATAGATTTCCGGTTCCATAATCCGGATAGCGAAAATATATACCGGATTTTTCTGTAGGGATCGTTAAAACACCACTTTTTCGCCGATTGTGACTCATATTTCATCACAACGTTCGTACGACGAAGGTTTTCCCTCGCCTTCCCGAAGTCGCGGTTTGTTTCTAGAGCTTTCCCCAAAAACTTATCAAACTAAAAGGGTGGTTTTACGAAAGTAAAGATTCCCACACTGACTCGTTACGCAGACCGGTAAACGACCTACGACAAAAATGCAGACTTGAGAGTCGATAAAATGACAAATAGAAACAAGAGAAATGTGGACGCACAAAAAATAATACTTTTTGTTTTGCTTTTTGTATATTTGACGCCGCTAAGGCCAAACGCCGAGGTTATATTTTTTTGTCTTCAGTCCGTCATTTATTTCTCTCGCGAACACTGTCTGTAAGCGAACATTGATAAGCACAGAACAGGACAGAAAACGAACTACGAGCTGTAGGACCTCTCAAAATTCCAACAAAGCGTCCCCCAACGTTGAGTGCCTTTCTCAACGCAACCTAGTTGAAGAAAGTGCGACCACTGCTGTGGCTATTTTGTGGGTTTTCTTTGATATCCATTCACTCATATCCGTATCCGCAGTTCGTTTATAATGAGCTTCCATATAGCCAATATAAAATGTAGTTAAACGATTCGTCTACAGGTGCGCCGCAGGACGGGATATTCAACGATCTCACTATTGGCGAGGCGCTCTGACCCGTTTGTTGCCCCCACACCTCGGTATTTACCCAACACAAAATCCTGTGCACATGCCCACAGGCGTTGTGGGAATGTTCATGTCAACTTCATTAATAGAGCGCGGGGCACAGTGTAATCAAAACAATACTAATAATTGAACGAAGTGACGTTAAGTGCCGAATCTCTCCCGAAAGCTGTGGTCAGATGATGCGAGCTTGAGAGCTTTGGTGCTGAGGTGGGCACGGAGCTTGCTGCATTGTTCATGCAGGCTGGAGTGGTAACAAAAGAGACCCTCCTCTCCCTTACCGGAGAACACGAACTCCAGCCGAACGCTGACGCCGCGTTCGGTTATGTCAGTCGAGCGCTGAGTCAATGTATTCGTTGTCCTCATCCGTGTAGTTCTAAAGTTATCTCCTTGGGGCGCCAAGGTCTGATCTCCCCAATTGCTAAACCGACCTCTTTCTTGTCGTCTCAGAAATGTTTTGTACCATGTATCAGTGATATTTCACGTTGCCGAACGGTTACAGCGCTTGGCTCTCGCGCGGAGGCTCCGGGATCGATTCTAGGGAGCGCACTCCTGTTTTATTTATTATTACAACTTTACATTCTCGTAAGTTCGGTAACCTTGTCGTCTGATCGAGTTATGAATGTTCTTCGCGCCGAACGTTCTAAGCCGAAACTTTCAGAAACCCACGCTGGTACAAAAGGTGCTCCGAGTGCCCGTCCTGAGTCAGAGTGGCAGCGCTCGATCCTTGCTGTTTCACCGACATTGACGCCTGTGACGCAAGCCTTTCTCTATAGTTTTGGGCACAAGTTCGCCCCATTAAACGTTTGGTTTCTTCACATATTCGCCTCCTCATCATTTGTCATTTGTGACAATATCCTGCTCCTTATAGTTTGACTTCATAAAATAGCCCTACGATACTTTTTTATTCACCGTTTTGTGTTGTTGCGTGCTAATAAACCATTCTGGTAAACCAGATTTGCGAAGCTGTAAAATTTGTCGTTGTCACTGACGTCGATACAAATTACGCAATGCAGAAGTATCTTCAAAAGTAATTGAATGACATTTCTAACTATTTGTACTCTACTCAAGATACTTTACAGTGAATGTAACTTTAGTAGTATTTTAAATACTTTATGAAGCAGGTATTATGCAACTTAAATACTTTTATCGAGTATTTTGCCCAACACTGGTTTATGCAAACCATTTTTCAGATTACAGGTTTGTTTTTCATACTGTAATCATACTGTTTTTATGTTTTGTTTTCGGTAGGGCTTTGGTAAAATTTCGTTAATATTACCTTTTTTGCTTGGGATATATATATATTCTTTTACTTTGTGTTATGCAGAACTCAATTGTAGACTGTTTTATTGCGTGCTGCACTTTTATGCAGATTTTTTTTTTCTTGATCCTAATTTACTTCAAATTCGTCAAAATCGGTGCTAACAAAACATTTCCGTTTTTCGCGAGTCAACGGCCTTATCGCTTTGGTTATGAGTCTTCGCCTGTATAACAAACTGATAAACCGCCACAGCCTTCCCGCTTATCGGTAGAGTTACCGGGTGACCGCTGTGACAATCTGGTACACCGCCTTAGCGCACCGGGCGACCGCTTTTCTTTCCTGGAGTTTCGGTAATGCCCAGGTACGTCCCGAGCCACAGTTCCGTTACACCAGATAGGGCCCCCGCTATTAAGCTACCTGGGCTCCGGAATGAGTAAACCGGTCCAGGTGAAACACTCCGGGCCGTTGGTATGGCGTCACCGGGACTCGGACAACGTAGACCGGTCCCGGTATAACTATCCTGGCCACCTAGCAGCAGTTATAACAAGACTTGAAATTCTCAAGAGAATCTGGAAGCAGAGATTATCGATGCAGTAGAAAACCCTCATCCTCCAAACAAAATTAAAATTCTATGTCTGCAACTGTGGACGAGCAAAATGGATACTACGCGAATGAAAGAATGGGCATATGACGACCTGCAGGTCAACGGAAAGTTCGAGTGCGACGATGTAGAGAGAAATACCGAAAGTACGTTGAAGACAAATGACAGTTAAGGGACAATGATATTATAATAATCCACACTCATTCCATTAGTCTCAGTGTATTATAGCCCAACCTGGTATGTACATTCGAGAGTAGTTACCGAAACGCAATAAACACTTCATCGTTTATAAAGGTCGTATGGATATAATGTTCTAAAAAGCATAACGCATGATTTGTATGCTTTCGCATGAGAGGGGTGACGAGAAACTATCGAACAAGCTGTGTCCTGTCGTTATTATGAAATGTGAAATGTTTCACCAGAGACACCTTTCTCACTCAATCAAGCTTCTAGGTTAAAACCTCCTCCTTATCGGCACTTTAATTATATACAGTTTAAATTTAAAAAATACCGGAAAATATATTTCCCAATAAAGCGTTATTCAGGGGCGGCTTTTCGGTAAATATTGTTGATTTCTGCACAAGTGGATTCTTATCTACTCAATTTTGTTGACATTTTATTTTGAAGTTGCTATTTTTTTACCCGTCTTTTCTCTGATACTTAATGGGCCAGCACGACATAACCTTGGTTCTGTCACCATTGCAGTATACTCTGCGTATTGAACTTCTGCCAACTATAATGCATGGTGAAGGGCTCAAAAGAGTCTTGAGATGTACCTAGCCCAAGTATTCACGAGAGAAATCTTTCCTTCTTTAAACGATTATGTAGCACGGAACGCAAAACGCATGATAATCTACTGTGAGCTCTCGTTCTTTCAAGTAGCTTACGTATAGTTATTGCCGCGTTCTTGATAAGAAATTTCCAAATTTCCCCCAAAACATGAATTGTTTTTACATCGTTCGCTATTTATTTTACACACTAAACAACAGCAAAGCGCACTTGTACATTCCTCGTCATAGACCAAGATACGAGAACCATCGCAGTGGTATCCTGGTTGCCTATGTTTATTTGGGTTGCAAAAAAAGAAATTCTGATACCTGTCGCTTTCGTTTAGCCGCTTACTGAGCAATCAATGTATGGCGCACACAAGCTCTGCGTGCTAACCGGTCTCTAGCTCCTCTGCCTACCTCCTTTTCTAAATAATGTGACTCTAAATCTACACTAACATCTCCCGCCGGCGGTAGAGGAATTAGAGCGGTATAAAGGCTGAACTCAATTGGGCGAATATGTTGCGAAATATTGATAATATTTTGCCCGGCAGCTTTTGCTCCGTGCGTGGCATCAGCACAGTGGCTTCTATGTCGCTCGCTAAGCGAGCGTGCCATCGGGTGACGTTCTTCAGTTATTCGTCGCATAATTTGCTCCATTGAAGTTCAACTCAAAACGGAAAGCACGAAACCATATTATTAACGCTGACGGGAAAAAAGCGGGAAGCAATGCTGAGAGACATCAAGGCAACTCAACATCGAAACGTTTTTCTAAGTCGGTAATTGCTCTTAATCAAGGTGTCCAGTTTCTTTTCAAATTCTTCTTGCTTACTTTGAATACTTGAAAAGTTGTGTCGTAACCCTTTTTCATGCTAGCAGTTAGGCTCATAAGCATGGATTCCATATTTGCCATCTGTTCAGACTCCGTGGGGGGGCCTGGATTCAATTCGACATTACCCGCCAGTAATAACAACAATACTAAAAATACCATTTTCTCCAAAACCTACGGTGCACATAAAAACAATGATGCATTTAACGTGTATATGTCATTAGGAAAATGTCTTTGGGTAGAGCCGACAGGTAAAAACAACACCTAGGATAATATCCAGAGTAAACAGTACCAACCTGCATGCGAAAAAAGCACGATGAACTCATGCTGGGATCCCTGCCGGCTCCAATTCCCAAAGAGGTGGTGGCGTCGGTCGTCTTATAAAGCCGCTGGGATAGTCCATTTGTCGCAGTAGGGGTGGAAGCCAGGGAACACGGAAGAACGCCCCCCGATGCAGGATCGTCGATGCCATGGTCACGTTCGGCGCAAAGTCAGTAGAAATACACCTGCTTGGTGTGATCCTTGATGAGCCACTCCCTCCAAACCCGTCGCTACTGATAAAGCAGAGTGCCGACAGGACTCTCGCCTGCATACGAAAAAACACGGTGAACTCATGCAGGGATCCCTGCCGGCTCCAATACCCCAGAAAATATTGAAAGTTATAGACCTCTTCGTTCTATATGCATTAAATAAATGACGCGTGTCACAAAAAGCAAATTATTTTGGCTGATCGTATGCTTGTGACGAAGGTTCCAAGGAGGAGTTCTTGCAAAATTCTTAAAGTCGCCGACTTGAATACAAAATCGGTTCAACGCACTTGGACACACATCTTAACAATTATACCAAATTAGAAGTTGCTATAAAGTTTTTAGCGGAGTTATTTGACTTTCCCATTTGATATGAAACTCAGAGATGTTCCACCGGCCACAATGAAAAGCTTACGTCAAATATTTTAATATGGAGGAACCACAGCTTGTTCCTGACGGGCTACAATAAAGTTTGATGTAGTGAAATAATTGCTGTAAAATCTCACGCGAGCAAACCAAAATTGCGTAAGAAATATTATTTTCTGCGACTCGAATTGTCAGTCGTTTATGTTATACATGGGACTTGACCCCACTGGAAAAAGGAAATAACACAATGTTAGTTTTGACATGACCTTCATTTTCTGTCTCAAATATATCTTTGGAATCTAGGGCTAACAAATAGCATGGCATGAAATGTATAAAACTTGCGCATTCCCAAAAGAAAATTATTTCGGCAGTTAAATCGTTCATTTTACCCCTTAATCATTGTTATTCTTGACAATTTATACAAAGCTCTACTAGTATCCTAGCGAGAAGTTATACATTTTAGCATGTGCGTGTTCAGTGCTTCAAACGTCAAGAAAAACGCATTATATGCACGAGCTCTCAAGACGGTACCTGCCATGTCTTCTTGTGGGAATGGTTCTTGTAAGTAAAATTAGTCAGCCTTATTGCAGATGTAAGCTATTTCAGGTAAAGTCTTGCGGGTTCTTTTATTTTGCCGAATAGTTACATTTATTTGTATATTTAGAAATAATTTAATATCTATATATTTGTTCTTACTTAGGTATCGATGCTCTCGAGAAAATGCCAAATAAAACCCGAAGTAATATAGAAATAATTTATATGTGTGTGTTTCTTGGCTTACAACAGAGGTCAGTTATTGAGAATTTCAGAATGCATTCAGAGGGCAATGGAAATATTCTTCGACATTACTGAGCATTCGGTGATATATTGTCGCAGTGTCTAGAAATAAACTCCTCATTTATTCTGCTTAACTCTACTCATTGAAGACTGCATTTTGTTTATTTACATTTTAACTCATCTGAAAATAAAAGATACATTTATTAGAAGCATAGCCTTAGCGTATACATGTAGGCCTCTAACTGGGCATTACGTCTATGAGTGAAATATGGTCAAAATATTCTTCAGATGCTTGCATGTTGAATGAAAATGTGTGCATATGAAATCGCGCACATTTATTTCGCTGTGGCCTACTGCACGTATGCATGAAGGCTTTCGCCGAAACTAAAAAGTGGCTTAATCTAACAAGTTCACTGGACTGCTAAACTGTTTACGTAATGTGAACCGAGGATTTTAATATTTTTTCACTTATGGTGTGTCTCCCTTCAAGGAGGTTACCATTAAACATCAACTCACAGACCGAGGCGCTGTTTTTGTTGCCATTCTAGCAGTTGCCTTGAGTCTTCTGCAGGAAGGCAGCTCCGCTCGTTGGTTATACCACGATACTTTATATTCAAAAAAGCAAAAAAAATTCAAGAGATTCGTATAGAGCCCGGAAAATAAGAATTCCAGAAGGACTGAGATCCGCTCAGTAAGGGGAGCTGTTCAGCCACAGTAATGTTCTTCATGCCAACAATGCATTTACGGGGTATGCCGTCGTATGGCAAGGGTCCTTGTCATAGTTCAGAATCGAAGTGCGTGCCAGGCCTGCGTCACACACGTGCACACCGGAGCAATTTTAGGACTTTCCAATGACCGCGCGGTTCCAGGGAAGAGGGCTGTTGCCTTTCTGGTGTGCCGGGCTCTTCTGACAACAATGCAGCCA
>JAZHYW010065586.1:0-10000 GCA_037355805.1 Ixodes ricinus
AACGAAAAGACGGTCAGTGTGCAGGCGAGCTGGTGAATAGTATACATCTTAAAACCTGAGACTGTGGTTGGAAAAGTTGAAGGTATTTAGGAGAGGCAACAAGAAAAAGAAGAGGCAAGGTCTCAAACTCAGCTAAAATCTTTATTGCGTTCGCGTCTTATATACTCCGCTTCCAATGACGTCACCAACGTTGACTCCCAACCGTCACAGTTCAAACCACCAGACCCGAAACCGAGGACAAAGCAACAAGCGGACAACTTTATACAATGGCTTATACCTGACCTTAATCTTCGCTAACATCAATGTACCAGTTACAAAAGGACCGAAGGTTTACGGCACCCTCCACAAAATTTGATAAGAACTACATCACAAAAAGCAAACTACCGTTCAGAACCTCTTTATACAAACAAAAGACAAAGAAAACCAGGAAGTCCAAAACGATAACGACGCCTCGAAAGGATCGCTCAAACCAGGATACTAAGGTTCATTGCTTTGTTCAGCATAGAAGGCCGCTTTTACAACCGCAAAAAACGCTTCGCTTCGTTCCCAACCTGCAAAGACGCCTGGCTGATGCAATTACCCGACGTCTTAATACAAACAGTTTCCTGAACAACACGTTTCATGTCATCTTTCTCTTTACATATTACCTCCGTTTTTGACCAAACAGCCTTACAACCGCGACATTCCTGACGAGCTAGCTAATTCCGTACTTCCACGACATCTCGCACAATTTGAAGGCAAGCGCGAAGAAGTTTGGTATAGAAACTGTGTGTACTGCGGATTTTAAGCTTTGCCATCTTACACCCTTTGAATCAGGACAAAAAAAGTGCCAGAAGGAGCACCGCGATAAATCGGTTCCGTGTGAAGGGTCAGTGGTATATGAAATACCATTGGAGTGTGGCTTTAAGTATGTGGGACAAACTTCGAGGTGTTTAAATGATAGGCTCACTGAACATAAAAGGAATGTCCGGAACAATGCTTCAAACTCCGAGTTAGCTAGGCACTTACAGGAATGTCGCGGTTGTAAGGCTGTTTGGTCAAAAACGGAGGTAATATGTAAAGAGAAAGATGACATGAAACGTGTTGTTCAGGAAACTGTTTGTATTAAGACGTCGGGTAATTGCATCAGCCAGGCGTCTTTGCAGGTTGGGAACGAAGCGAAGCGTTTTTTGCGGTTGTAAAAGCGGCCTTCTATGCTGAACAAAGCAATGAACCTTAGTATCCTGGTTTGAGCGATCCTTTCGAGGCGTCGTTATCGTTTTGGACTTCCTGGTTTTCTTTGTCTTTTGTTTGTATAAAGAGGTTCTGAACGGTAGTTTGCTTTTTGTGATGTAGTTCTTATCAAATTTTGTGGAGGGTGCCGTAAACCTTCGGTCCTTTTGTAACTGGTACATTGATGTTAGCGAAGATTAAGGTCAGGTATAAGCCATTGTATAAAGTTGTCCGCTTGTTGCTTTGTCCTCGGTTTCGGGTCTGGTGGTTTGAACTGTGACGGTTGGGAGTCAACGTTGGTGACGTCATTGGAAGCGGAGTATATAAGACGCGAACGCAATAAAGATTTTAGCTGAGTTTGAGACCTTGCCTCTTCTTTTTCTTGTTGCCTCTCCTAAATACCTTCAACTCTTCCAACCACAGTCTCAGGTTTTAAGATGTATGCTAGTATCAGTTGTATTGGCGTCCATGAGTGAGTTCCTGTCTCTGGATGCAAAGCAAAAGTGCGGGATATTTATGTCGGCCTCTCTACTGAATTGTAATTATTTAATTTCTTAAGCATGAGAACACGATCGAGATTTATGAAAGAAGCAGGATGACAATACACGGAACATAAATGATTCAAATTTATTGTACAGGTTATAAAGGAACACAGCCAAGATAGCTTCCGATGTTTTAACAATCTCACAAGTTCAGTAAATAGTTCGCGTGATGAAGATCAATTTTAGGATTATAAAAGCATTATTTTTTGTTTTAACTCGATATTATCAATTGTCATATGCTTGCATCAGGCAGGACTATCGAAATTAGGCTACAAATGAGACAAGTCTTTAGGTTTAGTAATAGTGTCGTAGATGACCAGCATAGAGGCACATTGATGAAGTAACAAAGAATCGCACATCGCTGATATGCATCTGGTGCACAATGTACGCTCCAGCCCCTCACCCTCCTTTTCAAGCTGGGGTTTCCGACACGGAGACCCCAGCTCAAAACTCCAGATGTCCAAAGACACATTATTAGAATTCCAATTATTACATCACTTTGCTTGAAATTACAAGCTGCATTAGCAGGGAATAGGTTACTGCAAAGAGAAGAGTTTTTGATAGTGTGTTCACATTACCTTATGCGCAAGCATGCTCGAGATGAACTTTTCAGTGATGATGCTTGAAATAAGAAGCTGCATTAGCAGGAAATAGATTTATGCAAGAAGAAGGGTTTCTGATGGTGTGTTCACATTACTTTATGCACTAAAGATGCTTGAGAGGAACTTGTCAATGACTAGAACTTATCCCATCTAACATTGGTTGCCAAGCACAGGAGATGGACCTTCTCCGATTTTGTTTTCTGGATGAGCAATGAGAAACGTTTAGGCTGGTAAGCATGACCATACAGTAGGAAATGAAATAGTGAGCAATAAAAAGTGTAGCACTGCTAGTGAGCTTTGCTTAAGTCGAGTTCGGCTGACAGCAACATGTGGGTCAGCAGGCCCGATGCAGGAGAAAATCACTCGCAACTTTGTTGACTCACAATGCTTGTTTAGGAAAGGCGGGTGGCCTCGCCATAGTATACCGTGCAAAAAGAAAATGAGGCGAGGAATCGGCACACTTGTCAAGACGTCAAAACCTGCTGTGCATAGCAACCGATGTAAACCAAAGCAATTTGCAAATACCTGGCATGCCTTTATATTAGCTCCACAGATGCAGGTGAATGTGTGTAAGCAATTATTCAGTTTTGTAAGCAGTGAACTGGATGTAGACACAAGTTGTATCTATCGTAATAAAAAAACAAAAATACACTTCCCTGTGCACACGCATGCAGGCGGATTTATTTCGTACATTAGTGGCAACCTAACCTAGACAAAGGCAGTTAGCTATAGGTCTACCTAGAATCATTGAATGTTCCCAGAGTACCCCATACGCGCGCTCGGGATCTCGGAGGCCATGCCGAAACTCCCAAGCTTCGTTTTACTGAGTCGCTGCGAAGCAGTCGCGCACCAACTAAAGCCCCTCTATCCTGGGAAAAGCGGCGCCATTCATTGTTGTGGAAATGTTCCAAACACGTGCCGTGCGTCACTTCTGGGAAGAACATGGCGTCTGAAATCTAGCTCAGTGCTGCGCTGTGGCGCCATGATCTTCCCAAGGGCTGCATGTTGCACCTGCCTCGTGCATCGACGCACCTTGCGCTACTTTTGAAACATGAAAAGACTAGCACCAACCAGTGCCCCTATACAATAGCAAGTTCGTTTCCCACGCATGGGCAACGTTCGAGTTATCTCCCAGAATGCATCGCACTCGCGTAGTGTCGCACGGAGAACTGGCCTCGAACGAACCTGTCAAATGCACCGAGTCCAGAAGACTGATGCTGCCGCCATCTATGTTGTAGAAAGGGTACCGACCTCAAACCGAAACAGCGCCGTTCTGTTCAACCTTATGGGTGGGAATGCGAGAGTGCAGTCACTACCAACATTTATTTATAAACGCTGGTCGCTGCAACCTGTAGATTTATTTGCGATGACTTCAAGCAACCCGCCTGTCGTAGAGGTATTTGCAGGCGGCGTAAATTTCCGCAACCAGCTGACTGCAAAGGACCTGGGGTTTACAATTACAGAAAACTGATGATGCTGTCCGTGCAGAAGCTTGATCCGTTTGAGCATAGTATTATGCGTGAACCACTGCAAGGGTGCGGCTTAAAACTAGTCTGTTGAAATATCCAGTAAAACGTTTCGTGGAATTTTCGATTTCAATCGTAGTTAGCAGGTGGGTCGAATTTTAGCCTTGGTGAGGGCGTCGAGAACGACTGCTTTTTCAAACAAAATACGACGGGGCAAGATAGCTGACGTAGGTAAATGTTAAACATGATGATGCTGCCCAAGCCTCGCGTAAAGTCACTATGTTTAGCCTTCTCGGATGCTTATTGGGCAGTCGCAGGTTTCTGCTGGGGAGCTTTGTCGACGAATGTTCAATTTTTCACCTGCACACGGATGGTGATAAACATCTCGGAAGCCGCTGATGCGTTTGTTCTGAGCATTCCTTTACACACTGGTATATTCCAACGTCTGTACGGCAACAAAGCGCCTAAAAACTCGCGTAAATAAAACACGCGTTGTCAATTGCTTTCTTCGTGAAATAGCAGACGCTCCCAGTTCAAGCTCGCGTTTGATTCCGTCGCCTGCGTGGGAGCGATTTCTTTTAAAAAAATCTGCTTTTTTACAGCGGAGCTGTTAGGGGCTGGTTTTTCCAGGATCGTGTCCGCCAGCAAATAAATGTCGACACAACAACTGCGACAGCTACCGCCATTTATGAGCGACGGCGGCAACCAGAGAGCCGACTTGCCGGTTGTCTGGTTGCCACCGTTGCTCATAGATGGAGGCAACCTTTCCAGTCTTTCCACTCTGGCTTGCCGACTTGCGGCCGGCCATTACTTCATTACAAGTGAAAGATGTCCTCTTCCCGTCCTCGTCCTCGCTGTTTTAGTACTTTCAAGTTTTGTATGTACTCATTCCCACCATAGTACAGCTTCGCTGGTCTTCCTTCTTCCCAGAGTGGGAACTTCTGAAAGATTTTTTCCCTTTCAGTTCCGCTGTACGAATGACACATCGTAGCAGACGAACCCTCGTCGTCTGCTCTCACTCCTCGTCAGAGCGAGGCATGACGGGATTGCATTTTGGCGCACGCTCGATTTTCTCGGTGCAGCGAGGGCATGCACACGTGGGGTGCCAGCGCTGGAACGAACTCCGGAGAGTGCAACCACTCGTGGAGGGCCGGCCGAAACGAACCCGCTCCACGCTGCGAGTGGGCACGCGTGGGCACGACTGCCGTGAAACGGACTCGCTATAATTTAAACCATAGCCTCCTCTATACGGAGAAAGCCTGGCACGTCGCGAAAAAAAGTGGCCGCCAAAAGTAGGAGAGGAGGGGCGGGGAATCGCGAGCGGAGGGAAGCTAGACTGCTAGCGCCACACAAGAGCGAGCGGCCAAACGCAAAAACAGTCTTCTTTTTTTCCTCTTTTTTTTTCGGAATCGCGGAGAAGAGAAAGTCAACGTCAACCCTTCCCCTTCGCCGTCCCTGCGTCCGCATCTCCGCAGCGGTCCCGGTCGTCGCTTTCGTTTGCGTTGGAGGTTGTGCGACGAACTGCCCGGAAAGGTCGGTATCTGGTGCTTGGAGCGTTCGGCGATTCATGGGCCATATACTTCGTTTCACCTTAGGTTTGAACGAAGTCAAAGATATACTTCGTTTGATCTTACGTGCGAGCGAAGGCAGTGCTAGGCGTGCGAGCCGAGCACTCATACGTTCGCTGTTTTGCACGCGCGCTTATCCAGTTAATGCTTTTCCTCGGGCTATCCTCTCCCGGAGTACGAAAACGACGGTGACGAAAACACAAAAACAAACGTGGTTCGGGGAGCGGCCGCTCATGACCCAAGCGCTCGCAGTCTATCTCTACCCTTTCTGCTCTGCGCTACGATATTGGTCACCGCTTCGCGCGCTCCTCCTCTCCTTTTTTCTGCGGCCGCGCGCCCTATGGCTCCGCCGTCGATGTGCCAGGCTTTCTCCGTATAGAGGAGGCTATGTTTAAACTATGCCTGTTGGCTTCTCTCCAAAAGGTCTCCAGGCCCATGCTCCACCTCACAACATGCACGAACTGCTAGGTAGCGCCGCCAGGCGCACGTTCGTTTTCTCTTTTTCTAACATGTATAGTATTTACATTATTATTGAAGATATATTATATAGGAGTATATGATTTTTAACAACATGTGGAACACTTTTCTGGATGTGACCACCCTGATTCAAACGAGTTTCGTTTAGACAAACTACCGAAACTACGAAAAAAAAAAAAAACACGGCCAAGCTGCGCTTGTGCAGCGAAGACGCGGAGAACGCTTGGCCGTCTGCTTCGGCGGCAGTTTGGGACTTTGGCGGTTACTTTGAATCGCGCGCATAGAAATAGTTGGCGCCGGGTCTTGTGCGGGTGAAAGGCAGGAGAAACAAGAAGTAATATTCCACTGAAAAACAGCGAGCTGGTCCCGAGCTCTAGACTGTCGGTCAAGTACTTTTACATTTCTTGCTGTCGGTGCTGCTGGGGTGACATCATTGAATCTCCTACGGAAGAGATGGTTGGCTTCACTACACGGCAGGATTGAGCGCCTAAGTGGCTCCATCGCACGGCAGTCACACGTACTATTCGCCCTCTCCCTTCCGCTTGCCACTGCTTGGAGCCGAGGCAGGCATTGGCGCTGCACAAACCCATGTCCAAAATGGCGCTGTTGTGTGAGTTCGAAGCGAAGGGCGTACAGTGTGGCGCTCGTTCTTGTCGATCTCTTCAATCCACTTTCCTGGTCTGTGGCGACACTGGTTTGTTTTTATTAAATTTCTTTCCTTTTTTTTTCTGAGCGGTGCGTGACTTACTCCTCGCTGTCTCGTCTTTCTCTCTCGCCTCGAAACACATCAAGTCGAGAGTGTTAGGCTCAGCGTCTGAAGCATAGAGTTTCAAACGTAGCACCAGCGCAACCGAGGCGAGCCAACGAGCCGGCAATCTTCATTGGCGAACAAGATTAGCGGCTATACTTTTTATTAAAAAAAAAGAATCAGAGAAAATCAACGCATTTTCCGTTTGGTCCTAACTCATCGATACCCAAAGCTCTCACCCGTGCATATACCCCGCCGTAGCTGTGGTAATGCGGAAACGTTTTATATACATTTTTTGTTGTTTTGAGCCTATCTCGAAGATGGCCGACTGAATAACTTCCGCCACGAGTTAAACCAGCCAGTCAGAACTGGATTCTGTGATGATTTAATTCCGGTAAGCGGACTGAATGGAATTCTGTACGCTGGGAACAATCAGTGATTCTAGGTCTACACTCTAGTCAATCGACCCAGAACTCAGCGTTTCGGCGTACACGCGCGTTCTTGTCTCCTTCTCTCCCTCAGTTTCTCGGCGTGTAGGGTCGTTGGAGCTGCGAACAGCAAGAGCTTCGCAGTCCACCGAAGCCGAGGCCCCAGATGCCGAACGCAGGATTAAAGAGCCAAACAAATAGAATACGACTAAGAAATTTCGTATTCAAATAAAGTCACTAGTCACCGATATAAAACAAATGTACAAACTGTGCGAAACGTTCGCATTTCATGCCGTCTATTATTTTTGTTTCTTCAGGTTGGGACGTGAAGCGTGCGGCATTTCAGGCAGAGTGAAATGACACACCCCGTTACCGCAACGGATTAAGATCAACGCTGGCGACGGCGCCACCTCGTCGGCCCCTGATACCTGTGTCGCAAGGCACGGTATGTAGTTCGCCAATTTCGAACCCAATATTACCTCATCGCCCCATCAAGTGTCATTTCAGAAAACAAACTGTTATGGACGTACAAAGGGGACAGTTCCGCGCTGGCCAACCTGGTTTCGCCATTAGTGGTCCCTCTTTTAGAAGACTAGGTCATAGATGTAAAGGCTAATTACACAGCATGCACGCACTCTTAGTTTTTCCTCTTGGTGGATGTAATTATTTTTTCCACGGCTAGTCGATATCTGGCTGGAGCGCACAACCGGTCAGCCGGACCACCTGGTTAGCGTTCTGCTGGTTTCAAATTTTACCATTGCGGACCAGGGCTTGCGTAGAGCGTATAATTCGGTCAATCTTTAAATAGTACTGGTTAACTTTGAACGCTTAGAGCAAAACTTCGTCGGTACTTAATTACCCGTTCTCATTATTTTTAACCGGCTTTATTTTTATTTATACCCAGGCACCAAACGGAACTCGCCAATATTTAGTAAGTGCTAGATCCAGTTATGTGCGGAAACCCGAGGAGGCAAAGCATTTTGAGATTCTGATTTGGTACCACATGGAAATATAAAGAATTCTCATGCAGACAGCCGACTGTTGAATTTACCTGAAACTGGGCATGAAGGAGTTCGTGGTACTATGAAAACCAATCGCAATGTTACATCAAATGTTGAGACAGAGTTCCGCACTACTTTACTTATGCGGAAGAGAATTATCGTTACATCTCATGCTCAGTTTTTGCGCAATTGCTGCTGTTGCTGTCGCAATCTTCGAGCGCTCTTCGATTGGCCACAGGGGTCAATCAAACGATTGGCTTCGATCGGCTTCGATTGGCTCTTGTGGGGTCCACAAAACCGCTTTCTTATTTCGAAGCCCCATCAGGGTAGAGTAGAGTCACTAGGCTACGCTTCAGAGTAACGACGCTTACCCATCTCGTGGTTTAAAATCATGGTTGCCAATTATCTGAAGTTTTATCTGAAATCACAGGAAACTCTTTTCCGTCCTCCACAAAAGTATAAACCGTTCTCGCCGGAGTAAAGCAATATTACGTGAGCTTCCTAACACCGGAGCTAATGCTGAGAAGCCGCACTTTTGAATCATGACGTTAGGTAATGGTGTCTGCTCTGCACTCAGCACCAAGATGGCGGCGCCCACAACAATATCGGGGAACAAACTGCTGATACCCTGAGCGTAGCTCATTTAGTGACTTAAGTACAAGCTCGTGGAAATGTAGCAAAAATAAGGAAAGCTTGGTCTATCTACGTTAGAAAAAGCGCGTGCTATTGAACCTCAACGTGAAAAAAAAAAATAACGCAGCCTTGTCCACACCAGACTTGTACGTAATCCGTTACAAGTAACGAAATTACTTGTGATCACTTACATTTATCAGATGAATTTAGTAACGGAATAATTACATATTTTCTAGAGTAGAATTTTAAAGTGATTTCCTTACATTTTTTACGTAACGAATTCCTTGTAATCCGTTATCATTTTTTTGAAAAACCAGCCCCCCCTCCTCCTTTTTTTTTTTGCAACACCAGGCCCACTGAATCTTTTTTTTTAGACCCTAACAACAATGTCAAAAAATCCAAATAAACATTTCTATAAAAAAAAGTAGAGGGGACTGTGTTATGTCCCGCTTTTCTTAGTTTCTGTTTTCTTCTTTGCGATCAAGAAGGCGGGGAGAGAGGAAGACAGCAAGTGATTGCATGCCTCTTTGAGAAGCTCAAGGCAGGTAAGTGCACAGGCAAGAAATTAACAATGTCCTTATCGGTTATAGTGAGCTAGGACATTTTTCATAATCATCGCAACACGAGACAACACTCCGTCTAGCCTAAAATCCACTAAAAGAGATGTGATAAATGTGGAGGTGCACATTTATCGCATCTCTTTTACTGCTTGACATCCTCGTTCGTGCGTGTTGCCACACTTGCTCATCTTCTCTTAGAGAAAACAGGATGTATTCTTTCCTGCTTCTTTCCCCTTATTTGACCCTGTTTTAAAGCTGCTTACATTTTTGTAGTCCAACTTCTAGGGCTTGGCCCACTTTATTTGTGAATTCCAGCCAGGTTATATGCATCACAGTCTACCCTTTTGTGAGTCAGCTTTTTGCGAGCACTTCGAAAATGGTAATAGTCTTCCTTTTTCTTCTTCCTGTTTTTATCCCAGCAGGACGCATGTTATCTCAAGCAGACATTTTTACAAATAAAACATAATGGTGGCTGACGAAGACTTAAAATTCTGGGCTTGAGGAAGGAGTGAAACTCATGAGTGGGGCCATAGCGTTGCTTGATTTTCTGCACTTCGCTGTCCGTGGCATCAGCAGACGTCTACCTGGAGAACACACCGGCGGGTAAACTGCAGTCGGTCCGGCTTCGTGCGTTTCTGAACGGCACCAAAGAAGGTACACGTGGGAAACGTGCGTTTACATTCCTTCTTTTAACCGGCGTTCTAATTAATTGTTGTATACTATTATATATATATATATATATATATATATATATATATATATA
>JAZHYW010065588.1:0-13834 GCA_037355805.1 Ixodes ricinus
ATACTTCGTTTCAGCTTGGGTCCAGACGCAGGCGATGCTACAAGCGCGAGCTCCGGGCTTTCAGCGTCCCTGCCAAGCACGCGCGCTCGTGCAATGCAAGCACTGTTCAGGGCCACACGCTCGCGCTCGTAGCATCGCCTGCGTCTGGACCCAAGCTGAAACGAAGTATAGGATTTTCCCAAAGGGAAGAGGAGGGACCTAGAATAAATGCTATCGCACTTGAAAATGAGTTCACTCACGTACATGTCCGCTTAGTGTGCGCAACTCACTCTCGACGAGCGCTACCGTGCCATTCCGGCATTTGGGAAACCGTCAACGGTTCCATAAACCGGGCCTGGTTACATCACTAAAACCGAAAGCAATCGTCAAACAATTAGAATTTCTTCGATAAAAATTTTTTTTAAATAAATTACTGGATGATTTTATCGCAGAAATGTAACTGCAGTACCCAAAACTAACGGACACTAAACAACTCACGAAAGTATTGGTCCTCAAGTTATTTTTTTAAACATCAGCGTATATAAAAACGAAACAACGCGTTACTTCCTTATATCTCTTCTTCTTTTTTGTCGGCTGGTAATTACCTGGGTAAACCTCCCCCCCCCCTACAAAAAAAAAAAAAAAAACACACTGTTTACACATATTGCGTGTACAATTGATAAGTAAAATTTTAAAATATTCCTAAATTACCTATCAATGAAAATACCAACTGGTATTCCAATTATTTCCAATGTATATCGCAGTAGTATGACTAAAATATAATATTATAGTTAGTGTTTCAGCCTTGAAACAATCGGAGAGTCGAACTCACCCGAGCCATATCAAACTTGACGAGCTCGTCGTCGGTCATGCCGCTTGCCGTCTACAGGCAGAAAAACAAACCTAATTAGCCAAACCTGGACATGACGTCATCGTTCGTGGATCCCCGACCCGACCCTAGCGGAAAACACGCCGAAGTCCAACGAGAGACGCCGCAGAATGGCAGACGCGTCCGTCTTCGCGTCGCCGCGTGCTATGCAGGGTGCAAGCTTCGTCTGCTTCTTCTGCAGGGGTTCTGGTGACGTCATAATTCCGAGTTCTGATTGA
Source organism: Ixodes ricinus (assembly GCA_037355805.1). Taxonomy (NCBI): domain Eukaryota; kingdom Metazoa; phylum Arthropoda; class Arachnida; order Ixodida; family Ixodidae; genus Ixodes; species Ixodes ricinus. Next base: position 1,087 of record JAZHYW010065588.1, read on the forward strand.
AGGATGGTGGGTAGGCCTCAAAGAAAGCTGCCTTGAGGTCTACTCACTATCCTTCCGATCAGAGCCAATCAGAGCTCGGCGTTCTGACGTCACCACAAACCCCTGCAAAAGAAGCAGACGAACTTGCTCTCCGCATAGCGTCGTGCTCGTTGTGACACGCCCCGCGGCGCGCTGCCTGCGACGCTGACGCACGCTATGGCAGCGCTGCATGGATACACTAGAGATGAAATGTCGGGGCATAGAGCTAATATAATAACCTAGAGGGGAAGGTCCCACGTATAGCAGCCATTAAATACGCTGCTACGCTTTATGAGTAACGACCCTCGAGCCATCTTGGCGCTTGAAATCATGGTGGCCAGTCATCTGAAAGCTTTATCTGAAATCGCAGGAAACATCGCTCTTCCGTCCTCCCGAAATGTGAAAAAACAATTCGCGACCGAGCAAAACGATATCAACCGAGCTTCCTAACGCCGCGTCTAAAGCTGAGGAAGTCGCATTTTTTAATTGTGGCGATCGACATTTGCGTCTGCTCTGCACAAAGCACCGAGATGGCGGCGCCCACTAGCAGATCGGGGAACACGAGTGCCGATACTCTAAGCGTAGCTCATTTATACCTTAGTTACACTAGCGCTCTTAATTGTCATTAAGCTAACGACAGTTCACTCAATCGCGATCGGCCGGAGTTCACGGCGACGCCAACTGTCATTAAGCCGCTAACAATCCTTGAGTTCAACTCAGCTGGCCTACATCAGTTACTAACTTGCTATTTCACCTAATGATGTATCCGCAGGAAGAGCGCTACAAGCCGCGAGCTCTCCTTGCTCTGGGGCACATCTCCGGCGGCTACATGCGACTCTCGATGCACCAAGGGCAGCTACCAACGCTATGAGCTCGCGCTTCTCAGCCTTCGCTGCGGTCACCGTGGCTGCGGTATAACATAAGGTGAAACGGAGTATAGAACTGATGGGGTTCGCCCCAATAGAGCTAAAGTTTGGCGGCGTCCGCCGCATCGCCGCCCATGGCCAGCGCCAGCGAGGCACTTACCATTGCGGAAGATTGGGGAAGGTATCTTGAAAGTATCGTAGCAGCAAATGTTGTCGAAGAGGTATGGTTCGGGGCTAAAGTTGCCGCCCAACGCGGCACGTCGCGGAAACCAAAGCTCGGCGAGGGCGGCCATTGTAATGTCGGTGCCGATAAGACTTTCGTTGGGTCTATCTTGCTTGAATTCGTGTGAAACGTTCTTATTGTCGTTTCTTTATTTTCCCCGCTAAATTTAGGGGGAAATTTTCTCATGATGAAACGCGCGATTACGCCCGCTTGCATTGCTCCCATAATGCGACGAGCGCGGTTACGCCGACGCTGGCGGCGACTCCGCTCAAGCCGGAAATGGGGGCCTTTAAGAGCTGCGCTCTAAAACAAAAGAACAACGCAGGGTGGAAGTTTGGAGTCATCGCGCTCTTAAACCACCACAGTCAAAGTCGACCGCCTGACGTCACTTCGATTTCCCTCAATAAAAAGCTGAATTAATCCCATTATAAACGTCGCAGTGAGTGCTTAGCCAATCGCGGAGCATGAATGCTTTTAATCGCGTAAGTCGCCGATATCGTGCTATCATCGGTGCTCCCTCTATAGGCAGTCTCGTACAACCTCACTTGTCACAAAAATCTGTCGAACGAGGACTATACGCCGCTAACCACGCACATCCAGCCAATTTATCGATCTCGCATCTGTGCCTGACAGCAATTGCTTCATCACGCAAGTTGGAGTAGACCTCCAATCCGTGTGTGTGTGACGATATTTCGGCGTGCTTACTTTGAAAGAGTCGGCTTTTTCGTGGACACAAGCTTTCATCTGTAAGGATATTTCGCCGTGTTAGTTCACCCGCAGGTATACTGTCACCGCCCTGCTTAAGAAACGCTGGTCGTGTCGAGTCTGGAGTGTCTTATACCCTTACAAAAATGATTAAAAATGATCCCGAACAACGATTAACGAAGCAATAAGCGTGAACATAATACGCTCTGGGTTTCTTCAAGGGCCAATGACAACCCCAAGATCGATATTTGTTTTTCTTTCACTGTCTAAAACTCTTTAAAAGCGCTTATTTAAAAATGAAAAAAAAGAATCATCGCGAAAAAGGGAATTAGCGCGCGAAAGAGCCCAGTTAAAGTTTATGTCCTCCTCCACCAATTTTAGCTTCTCCTCGCTTCTTTTTTTTTTTAATGACGTAGGTAATTTACGAAGGCATTTTAGAAGACATTAAGAGGTGTCGCAAGTAGCCTGTCTAATAGTTATTATTGTCATTCATCAACTGCGTCTTTTTCTTCTTCTTTTACGACGATTGTAAAGACGCTACAATTTAAGGCAAACCCCCGTGGATGGTGTAGGGACGAAGCACAACACAACACGTCTCAACTACCATCGGTGGTCCTAGGCAGTGTCACACAAACCACACTTGTCCCCAAAAATCTGTCGAACGAGGACTAGGCCGCTAACCGCCCACATCCACCCAATGTATCGATCATTTAGACTGTGTGTGTGTTGTGTTGTCCTCCGTCCTTTCTCCAGTCTCGGAAGTTTGTCTTACATTTTGTTAAGCCTTCACCAGCTCGTTTGTGTCCTAACTTTTGTTCGTTAGCACCACATTGCTGATTTAAAAAAAAATCAGTCCGGAAGTGTTGATGACGAAACATCCGGCCGTCTCCTAGCTTTTTCGTCGTACTTTCAACATGGCGGCACCCGACGGCTCGGTGATGAGGGTGTTTAATTAAGAGGGAGCGAACGACGGGAAATTCGAGGACGGCTCGGACGGGTTTTTTGTTTTTTTGCGGGGCCGGATGAATCCGATAACGCCGTCCTCGGATAACCTCCCGGATAACCTCCGGATAACATCCCGGATAACCTCTCGGATAACCTCTCAGTCTCACGCAGCACCTTTGCAACATCGTCCCTCACGTCGCTCACTAAGGAATGCTACACGTCCTTTTATTCATTACCTTTTTTATTAAAATCATTTTAGGCCGACTGACATGGCTAAAAAAAGAGGCCCTTTAAAGTGACGCTTCGTCCGTGCGCGATGAAAGTCTCGCGGTTGGCCGGGCGGTGCTTGTGCGTGCCCATGAACGTTAAGAGCAGAAGAGAGAGCAAGTTAAACGACACTTCCTATTTTCAAGTCGTTCAAAACGGCAAGGAGAGCACCATTTCGCTAATTACGTCATAAATTCGAGCGGCCGTTTGAAATCAAGCTTCCTGGAAATATTTATTTTCTCCCTCCGTAAATATATGTAGTTCTCGCAAGCTTTACATTTGTAGGGCAACCCTAGAAATCATTTTCCGTTTTTTTTGCAGTAATAACAAAAAAATATCGATGTTGGGGTTGTCAGTGACTCTTTTAAAGTTTAAGCTCTCAGTGAGTATTAGCTATTTCTATAATGTGAACCTACCTTCACAGCTTTGTTTCTAGACCGCCAGGTGCGGTAAATATTTTGTCTTCTCGCGAAAGCGCTGGCGAATGAACCTGCGGCTACAGTTTTTAGTTCCAGTCGCCAGGTGCCGTCGATTTCGCAGAAGTCACCAGTAGACTCCCTTTTGAAGGTTACGCGCCGATCACTAGAAAGTCAGAGCCACTGCACAATGGCGGAACAGCTGACATCGTGGGACGTGCGAGTCGTTACACAAGATGGCGAACGTCGGACCGCGGTCAACGCTAGGAGCCGACGATTCAATCAAACAGCGAAGAAAGTGCCATGTCACTGCGCTCACCACATTTTTCGGTCGGTGCGCTTTGCCTTCTAATCCCACCAAACACGTAAAGTGTGCCGTGACGCTGCGGTTTTAGTCCGCCATTGTTAAAGATTCGCACAGCGGCCAACAGGGCAGTATTTCGAAAGGAATCCTTAACTATCTTATCTCCTGCTTTGTCCAGTGTGCTATACAGCTAATCACTCTTAAGAGTTAAATTGTAAGGTGGTTCAGAACAGAATGTATTATGATGGCTAGCTATCACAAACTCAACGTGTCGCGCTTTCTGCAGTTGTCCGAAGTTATTATGCTGCCTTGGAATCACTGTGCTGTATATCGTTAAATATTTAGTTCGCTAGACAGCGCGCTTTCAAAGCACGACTAACGCAGCCATCACGATCAGTTGCCTTTATTTTGAGAGGCTTATCCTTGGTACCTTCTCCGAAGATCTCAAATGGCACCGAATATTCCGAACCTCCTATTTTCATAGTCTATAGCTTTCGATCGTTACATTTTATATAAAATCGGATTATGATCGGAAACCGTGCACGCGGACAGAATAATCCTTGACGTAGAAATGTACAAAGCTAGCTTACTTCTAAAGGCCATAAAATTAAAATAAACCCAATATGACTCACCACATTAAAAGAAAAGAGACAGAAACACAAAAGGTTTAATCTCGGTCTCAGGCTCAGAATTTTCGGAATTATAAACAATACGCTGTCAGATTTTTTATTTTTTTTAAATATCAGAATACATTTAAAAATATGTTGTTCCTTTCAAAAAAAAAAATAAAGCCAATGTAAGGCGTATGCACAAAAAGACAATAAACTATTGCTTACTCAGTACACATCTCAATTCATACACACACACAAAAAAAAATTCATTTCTAAATTAAAAATTAGTAAGAAAGTCGATCTCAAAACATATCCCGGAACTCGAAACATTCATCATCGGGGCCAGATATCATTAAACATTTCTAATTGTAGACTTTTTTAATGCGAATATTAATGCGAATAGCATTCTTTGGCTACTTCACGCACTTTTCGTCTATGTATCTATCTGGCTATCTAACCTCTTACGCCGCGGGTCGATAAACAAATAAAAAGACCGGCGCCGGCTGCGAACCGTTGGACCCTTTGATCAGCAGGCAGACGCGCTAACCACAGAGCTATGAAGGCAGTCATTCAACGCACTCTAAACGGTTGTTTATATCTTTACCATAGGACGCGCTTTACAGCGCTGTCACAGCTACCGGTGCGCGCGCGTTCCATGCATCAGAGGGCTCATTCCGCTCTCGTGAGGCTGAGCACGGCCGCTAGCTCACCCTCTCCCGCGCTCCGTTGGTTGAGACTAGCTGAGACGCCAGAAAGTCTGGTCGGTACCATTTTTGAGTGTTTGTGCGTATGGCGCGTGCTTTGCTCGCCTTCCTAAGTGACACAAACGCACGTGCTGGGCTGCGGAGATCGTGCGCAGGGCTGTGAAAGTGTCAACAAATTTAGAATCGCCTCAAGAGTGGGCTGGCGTATCTAGAGTGTGCAGGCCACTCGACGAACGCGCATAACTCCGCACCGTTTGATGCTATTCGCATTAACGTAGATAATCATTCCCAAAGGATGGGTTATTTTCTGCTGATTTTTCCACTTGAATAACAGGTAACTTAAAAGATTTCCTTTGAAGAAAGCCAACGTGATAATGAAGATAGTGAGACATCTTCTCCGGACTAGTCATGCGGTTATATTCAGAATAATACCCTTTATTGCACGCTAAGGCCGATGAAAGCAGGAGCAGCAAAAACAAAAGAATTAGACGTAGGCAAGCAAGTGGTGAAAGTTTGAGATAGTATCATCCAGGGATTTCTCTATACCCCCAGGGGTCACCCTCCCCCTTGTTTTTCTGAAGACACCCCTTGATTCGCAACGACTCCCCTATTCTTAATGCGCCCCCCCCCCCCCCTAAAAAAATTAGGCACCCTTGCTTATGTCAATTCCTGGGGAAACCCCTGGTGACATCCACAGCAAGACGTTCGGTGGGCAAGATGAAATGAAACGAGAGAGACAGAGAGAGATAATGGAATGACGAAGACGTTTGCCTGAGCCGGTTCTCTTATCTGGCTATTCCCTACTGGGGGCAAGGGAACAGGAATTAAAGGTAAAGAAAGAAAGAAATGACAAAAATGAAAATCAAATAACGCAGGTGACGTTGATTGCAGTCTGATGCAGGATCAATTGGCATGCAACATGCTCAACTATCAACTGATGCAGGAGTTTGGATAGGTGAAGCTCTATGAAATAACCGTGCTGTCCACTTTTTACCGAGTTACTTTTTTTTTTAATCACGGAGAAAAATACGTTTCTTTTGTAGTTTTCCCCGATTTATGTGAAGATGATCCTCATTTTTTATGCAATTTTTTTTTTGTTTCACGCCTGCAGGATATTTGCTGCACACTATATAGCGACCGAAATAATTATCGGCAGTTCCCCCGGGTAAATGAATTATGTAATATAGTCACCTATAGGATATTAAGGACACTTACGTGACCCTTGCTTTCAGCGATGTCGGATATTCCTACAGTCTGGGCTGCGCAGGTGGCCGCGGTGGGCATGATGCCTTCCATGAGCTGAAAGATACGCGACCACTTCACAATCTTGCGCCAATCGTCTTATCGTCGCTCCACAGCCGATTACGTTATGGTGTTGGCCGGAGGAAAATCCTAATTGGTCGATAGGGTTATGACGTCGCAGCCACATGACCATGCGCGGGAATGTCAAACGACCCCCAACGCTCACGTGAAACGCGACGTCACTCGTGGCATGAAAGTTATTTAAACATGACAGGTAATGCGAATGAAAGGTCTCAAATATTCATTGCTTGCATTGCGTTGCATTGCATTGCATTGGTTAAAACAGTTCGCTGATTTTATCATGTGTAACCAGTACCAACTAGCCCAGCTTACCACCCTTCTACACTGAACTGGCCACGGCACATCTACACTCTATTCCTTAAGCCAATCTTTCGTAAATAAAATATTCCAGTGCAATTTAAAAAAAAAGATATTTACTTTGAAGGGGGAACGCCCATATGTTTCACCAGTACATCACGGCCCTCGCTGCAACCAATACGTATGTACAAAGACACTGTAAATATACTTAACAACATGTGACGTTTTAGCGTTTTCTTGCATACCACCCACAAATAGTTCAACGAGAAGCGCGAAGTAAAAAAATGCAGGCCATCGACAACCTGTTTCTGGAACCCGCAAAGTCGTGATGGCTCGCCGCCACAGGATGACACAAGGAAAGATGGCAAATGAGGTGACAATTTTGTTCGGATGAACGCGCGTATGAAGGGGTGCTTGTGATCGCGTAGAAAAAAGAACCCTGACACCAACTGTCGCACAAACAAATGGGATAACCCTAGTCCACCATCACTCACACGATTAAACAGATTATCACGCCTCATAGGCTCTCAAGACGATTCCCAGATAAAAGTTGCGAACACGCGGTGAAACCTTTGCACATTCATACGGGACAATGAATGACTTGCAACACATACCATAATTTGGCAATAAGAAAAACCTTATACAGACAGTCGCACGGGCGAAAATGGACAGGTCACGCCTCTTCCAGCGAAAAACGCGCCTGTCGAGGTCGGTGGCGACACCCGACCGGTAGCGTTTGTTTTCGCGATAACAATTGAGTGGCACGCCAAGGTACTGGCACGGTTCGCAATCCCAGCTAATGCCTTCATACTCTGAAGGCGTTGTGGCCCACGCCCCATAGCCAAAAACCACGGCACTTAGACCAGTTGACGACCGCGCCTGTGGCTTCACAAAAATAATTAACCAAACTAACTGCGGCGCTGACGCTCTGCTTATCCCGACAAAAAACCGCAACGTCGTCTACGTAACTCATAACTTTAACTTGAGGCACCGCCCAAACTAAACCCCGACACTGTTCGCTGTTGAGCACGCTCAAACAGAAAAGCTCCAAGTATACATTGAAAAATAAAGGCGACAAAGGGCATCCCTGCCTGACGGAGGAACGAACACTTATTGCTTCAGTTAACTCCTTGTTAACGAAAAGTCTCGTCATACAGTCCTTGTAAGCCGTTTTGGCACCCTTCAAGATAACTGAAACAACACTGACTTGCTCCACAACGTCAAAAAGAACGTCGTGTTTAACTCGATCGAAAGCTTTGTCGAGATCAAACTGAAGTATGGCAACTTGGTCAACGCCGTCATCACATGCCTCTATAAACACTACGTGCCACATGAATGTTCTTCGTTATGGAGCGGCCCATGTATGCCACAGGTCTGGTGTTCACCTATAAGTTGACGGGTAACGCCCTGGAAACGTCGTGCTAGGATTTTCGCGAAGGTCTTGTAGTCCCCGTTACACAGCGTTATAGGTCGGTAACCTGTGACTTTCCGTAGCTTATCGACATCATCACTTTTGGGGATTAAAACTGGGCACGCTCGTATGAACGAAGTTGGAAGCATTTTACGGTTTTACGTTTCAGAAAAAACACGCAACAAAAAGGTGGCTACAGTGATTTTGAACCTTTTAAAAACACTCCTCCCTATGTAAATATATCAGCTTGAACTTTAGAATTAAACTTGAACACGAAGAAAGAAAGCACAGGAGAGGACACACAGCTGACTACCAACAATGTTTTTGAGTAAACTTATTTTTTCGTGTTCAAGTTTAATTCTAAAGTTCAAGCTGATATGTTTACAAGTATGTACGACCAACAAGCTCAACTCTTAGCCGTTACTCCGCCCCTAAACCATCTGGGCCCGGCATCTTTGAGTTGGCGCAGATCGTCAATGGCCCTTTTATCTCCTGTGGTGATAGCCTCCTCGAGCCTTTCCTGCTCCTCTCGGTCGAGCTGAGGAAGAGACTGAAGTAGTCCCTCGCACGCGGGGTACTTCCTTCCTTCGACTTGGCTATCGAAGAGCTGCTGATAGTGCTCGACGAAAGTTTCTTCGATCAAACTTGGGCTCGTGCTGCTAACTCCCCGGTACTCGATTTCCTCAATCTCGTTACGTAGCGCCAGACATGTACGTAACGCGTTACAAGTAACGAGTTACTTGTATCTAGTTACTATTTTCGGTAACGAGTAACGTATTTAGTTACTTTTTCAGAAAAGGAACGAGTAACGGTATTTAGTTACTTTTAAGGCCAAGTAACGAGTAACGGTATCTCGTTACTTTTGAGGAGTAACGTGTACAACACCGCTTTAACGGCCTTGTTTTTATTCTAGCCTTAGTATGTGTCTATTGCGACAAAGGCAGATGGAAAACCCGAAAAACAAATAAACAGTATGACAATACAGCAACATGTATCGCTGAACACGTCAGTCGAACAGTTCGACTGACGTGTCCAGCGATAAACGTTGCTGTACTGAACTCTACAGCTGAGAATGTCCTTCACCCAGCGAGCACAATCAGGTTCGTTAATTGAACTTTCTAGAACCGGGTCCGGACCGAATGTAAACCCGGAGGTTGCAAACACGGGAAGGCACATAACCCCTTACCCGCTGTCCTCAATGAAGGCGCAGTTCCCGAAGATTCACCAGCTCTTGCTGAAGCACAACACTGCCGTTCCTTCGAGCGCGTCAGTAGAACGACGCTTCAGCGTCACCGGAAATGTATTTTCAAGGAAGCGGGAAACATAACTGATGAAAACTTCGACAGGCAGCTGCTGCTTAAGGGCAACGACTACTAAAAGAAAACAATAAACCATGAAACAAAAACAGTTGTGTATTTGGTCTTCAAAGTAACGTGAAAAGTAACTCGTTACTTTTGAGGTAACTCACGCGTTCCTTTTGAGAATCGGTAACGAGTAACGTATTTAGTTACTTTTTGAGCGAGTAACGAGTAACGGTATTTAGTTACTTTTTTGGGTAACGTGTACATGTCTGCGTAGACGCGTACGTCTTCTCATCAGCCAAGGCGCGTCTCGTCGGTTGTTTTCCTAACAAATACTTTTCCGAGCGAGTTCGAACTACGGCACCCCGGTAACGTTCACGGTGCAGCTCATCTAAGCGCTCCTTGACTCCTTCTAAATCTTTAAGACCAACGCCAGGATTCTCACACTCAGCTCTCAACGGTACTGCCAAGTCGGCGTTCAAGCTGCTTTCATTGCGTCGAGCCTCAAACGCTAAAATTGACGACCTTTCCACAGCTGTCATTTTGAACTCTTGTTTGAGGTGTTCCCACGTCTCAAAAACGTCGTCCCCCGTTTGTTCACGCGAAATTTGGAAACATGCTGTCTACTGCTTCTAAGAATGTTTCATCACTCAGCAGCTTTAAGTTAAGTTTCCAAAGCTTCCAGTTATACAGCTTCGGTGGCGCCCTGTCACCTATAGTTGTTAATACCAAACAATGGTCCGAAAAACAAGAAGACAGGCGTGACGCGGTACTTTTCGCAACATGGTTCTTACTACTGAAGCCGACAGATACGCTCATCTAATCGCGCGTGGAGTTTGCTTGGAAATGTGTGAAACGAATTTCTGACGTTTCGTTCCTCACGGTTCCGGCATCTACCAAATCAAAATCCTCGAGGAGCTCGCTCAAGACGGGAACACTTCTATCTGCTCGCCGCTGGCACGGCGACCTATCTACTTCTCTCACGACGCAGTTAAAATCGCCTACAAGCACAACGGTCCTATCGCATTCTACAAAACGGCGTAAGCCAAAGAAAAATGAACCGGTCTTTCACCGTGCTGGGGGCTTATATACAAGATAAGCCGCCAGCGAACTGTTGCAAAATAAAAATCGCACAAAATGAAACGCCCTTCCTCGTTAGTCGTGACGCTCAGCTCCGACAAGGAGCTTCCTCAAGAACAAAAAACAACTTTCCGAAAGACCGACAGCATGGGTAACGCAAACCTCGTAAGTAAGTAAAAAGGGTTTCAGTGAGTTGGCTACCTGCTCCTCATCAGCCATCTTAGTTTCTTGCACCGCTAAGAAATCGGGTCTCTACTTAAATAGCAAACGTTGTACTTGGTGCTGTTTCTTGCGTGAGCTAAGACCGCGAACATTTAGCGTTGCTACTTTGATGGCTGTATCGAGCGTACAAATAGTAGAGAGTCACTACGCAGAACTTGCCTTCACAATCCTTCGAAGTCCTCGTAACCAGGCGTTGCCGCCTTACTTACTGTCGCGTCGAGGCCATCCGTCCGGGAGCTTATAAGGCACCGCCTTAACGCGTCGCCTCCTGTTTTTCTCTATCCCCATCCAAGGGTTGGTGTCGGGGTCGTGCCGGGCGCTAAGGGCGTGTCCTCCAGGCCGTGCTTGCCGAAGTCTTTGGTCTCGTCCATGACGAGGCCGCCTTCGAGAGCCTTCTCAGCCGGCGGGGACAGGCGGTCGGTAGGACCGCAACGGCCTCGGTCGACGTCATCTCAGGAGTCGAGGTGGTGTTGCACAGGGACAGCAAGTGTAGACTTTTCGACGTCTGCCGCGGTGACTTGCGGTGAGGCGTCGTCTCCGCCAGGGAGCCCCTGTTGCTCCGCAGACGGTTGGACGTCGACGCTGCAGTCCTCGGAGGGCCAGCTCTGCCTCTTCAACCTCCATGGTCAGCGGCGACAACTCGTTCGTCTCAGTTCCGCCGGTGACACGGGCGTACGTCTTGACGCACTCTTCCTTGTCGTGTCCAAAGCGGTTGCACTTCGAGCACTTCGGTACACGGCAGTCGCGTCTGATGTGCCCGGCGCGGTTACAACGCAGACAGACCGGCGCGCGCCCTGGGATGACGACGAGGACGTTGCCTCCGTGGAGCCTCCGCTGGTGCGGTAAACTGTCGGGCGTGACGCCATTCCTCAGCGTCATGCGGACGATGCGCGTGGTCGACTCGATGGCCTCGAATCCCTCGACGCGCCACTTCTCGCGGGAGACTTCGACAACTTTGCCATAAGGCTCGAAAAGTTTACTCACCGCGTCGTCGGGGACGTGGAAGAGGACCCAGTGCACCCGAAGGCGCACTTCGGTGGAACACGGGTCTATTATGACGCACCGCAGACTTTTCATGCTCAGTTCCTTCGCATTCAGCAGTCGTTCTTTGGCGTCGGGCGTCCGAAGCGTGGCCATCCAAACATGGTTCATCTGATACGCGCCTAACGAGGCGATATCAGACAACACAGCGATTCGCTTTAGTTCCTGGCGAAAGTCTTCTATCCGATATGGACGCCCCTTGAGGTCGCAGTGAAGCAGTACCGAGTTTAAACATGTTTGCCCAGTGGGCACAGAAGGCAGGACAATCTTGTACTCTTCCGAAGAAGTGCCAGCAAAAGACAAGGAACCACGGCCGGCAAGGGCCGCTATCGCCGCTCCATCGGAGCTAGTCATCCTGCGACCGTCTCGTGCGAGCACAGAAGCAGAATCCTCTGGCCACGCAAGGCACGCTTGCACGGCTTGGGAACGAGCTGGTAGTTTATATGTTTATCTATCGCATCCCACTCTTCAAGGCGAAGCTTAAGCGCCCTTCTGAAATATTTTTTTAACCTGTCTAGTGAGTATAAAATATCCTCCATGTCATCATCGCTGAACATTGGAGCACAACTCGGAAGATCAACGACGAGCATAGATTCTGGGTGTACAGTGTTCGTGTACAATGATTAACCAACAACTGCAAGTGAATGTACCACCGGCTATTCGAGTGAGTCGAGTGAAAAGAGTGTTTATATTGAGAGGAGAGCATTGTCTGTCTCGGTCTACTTATTGCGATTACGTGAAATTAGAGGTTACAAAAGTAAAATAAAATTAGGAGTGGGCGAATATTTGAAATTTCGAATGCGAATCGAATATTATACAATTAATATTCGTAGTTGATTAGTAAACTAAGTCTTTGGTATTTTTCGGATAACGTCGTAACACGAATATTCGAAATTTGTCGAATATTCAAGAACGTATTCTCAAGCGTAAGTTTTGCTTTCGGTTTGGTTTCGGTAAGCAACGCCCATTGACAGCGACATAGCTGCATGGCGGCTTCAACCTAAACTGCACTCT
>JAZHYW010065589.1:0-30028 GCA_037355805.1 Ixodes ricinus
AACGCAGAAGTAACGTGCGTTACTTTTTATCGGTAGCGGTAACGGGTTCCTTTTTATTTTTGAGGCGACGTAAGCTCGGTAACGCGTTACTTTTATTTGCCAGTGGCGAGTAACGTATTTCCGTTACTTTTCTCCGGTAACACCTGCAACACTGCCGTTCTGTCGCCGATCCTCTTCTGCGCTGGGTGATATCACCGGGCGTAGCGAGCATCCGACGAGCGCTTGGCCGATGCTTTGTGCGCGAACACACGTGGGGAGACAAAATCCCGGTGGTCTTGATCAGGCAACGGTTTCCCTGCACATAAGCAAGCCTCGGGACGGAGATTGAAATGGAAGCCGCACTTGCGCTTCAAGAAAGTGTTTGCCGCACAAACGGTCGTCTCGCGCGAAGGCGACCATTCTTGTTCGATCCACGGATATTATCCACCTGTTATGCCTTTCAGAGTCTGCCGGGAACTTGTGGAAACTCACTCCGCTACTGCTGCTTGTACATTTCGGTGCAATTGACGGCAACAACAGCTTCGCGGCATGCTGAAATGCTATGACGCCCATGCGAAACGTGCGCCCTTTTCGCCCCACACCCTGCCACACCCCCCGGCTCCGGCGCGATCGCAGCGCCGCCGCAGCTCCGTGACGTCAAGCCAGCGACGTCGGTGTGTAAGGGCGACCCACGGTGCTGAAATCATGCGCGATATGTGAAGTCTTTGGTCCTGGGCGCACTGCACTGGTCGGAGCCTCCCTGAGTTTCTTTTTGGTCGAAACACAAAATGCCAAGAGGCGCGAACCGTTTCCAATATTGATGAAAAAAGTTTTTGTTTCGTATTTTAGATCCAGAAAAAAGAAACAAATGCAGTTCTCATAAAGTACGAAACAAGAAATAACTCCGTCGTCATACACGCCGCCAATGGGGGGAAAAAGGCGGCGCATATTAGAAAGGGGTAGTGGGATCAGGCGCCGACGAGCGGCGAGCATAGAAAGGTCCCAGATATGTACGCGGCGGCACTGCGGTCGTACGTGCTCGAGGATCCAGACGGGTTCCGGTTGGTTTGGCTTGCGAACAGGTTTGGCTTGCGGTTTGGTCGTTCTGAACTGACCTTTGGCCGTGTGTGCTATCGTTTTGTGGCCAATGACGTTGTCATGCCGAATTAGTGTTTAATCGCGCAGCAAATGCAATGCGAGCCAGCCCTGGCCGGGCGCTTCTTGCAATGCCTATCCAGCACATGCTTTAGTGGCGCCCTCTCCAGCCGTCAGCACGGAGTGCGGCAGCAGTGAGTGCTCGCTGGAGTTCACTACCCCTCCTCTAGTTCACGGCCGCCTGGAAGCCACGACCAAGGACGTCATGAAGGAGGTAAGCTTTTTGCTTGTTTTTTTTATTATTTTATTATGCCTATAACGTTTAAAATAATGCAAAATTCGAGAATAAAAAAAGTTTTATTAAGTTACTACGTTAAGTGCGCTCAGATTCGGTGCAAATAAAAAAAACGGTCAAAAAGTCGTTGCAGGGCCCCCCTTTAACGAACGGGCTATCCAGCGTCAGCCTTTTATCGCGTCAGTTATTGCCAGGAATACGCAATTTTCATCGCACTGGCAGTTTTATTATAAACCTCTGCAATCTAAGAAAAACAAAAAGGCCATCGCTTGTATCTGCTGAGAATGTTACACAGTACACTGTACTTCACATAAAGTCTCTCTGCTTTAACTCCAGCGTTGAAAAAAAACCCGATAAAAATAAAATAATGCAGATCTTACAAATTTAAGTCAGTTTTATTAATTTAAATTTGATAACTTTCATTTAAATCAATGTGACGATATATTGATAATTTATTACTATATAAATTTTTAAACACAGAAGATGTTTCGATGAATTCTTCCAATTAATGAAAACAATGCGGACAGTAGCATGTCTAGCTCACAATCAAAGGGTCGTGGGTTCGTATCCCGAATAAAATTTATAATTTGTTGAGGGAAAATAAATTTTTATAATGTGAAATCATTTGAGACATGAGGTGGCACTTCATTTGCATTACATATCACGTTTTTTTAATATATTTCAATCCCCGCGTGAAGTCATGTTTCACGTGACCTTTGTGGGTTGTTTGTAATTCCCGCGCGAGGTCACGTGGCTGTGACGTCATGACCCCATCGACCAATCAGGATTCGCGTCACGCCATCGACGCCGGCTTTTGTGCACGCCACCGAGGCCGGCTTTTCCGAGACACGAGCTCCTTTACGCCACCGCGTTTAAATATCATTCTTCACGCCAACACCCATGTCAGAAAGGTCGGCATTCTGGAGAATGTTGGAGAATGTCAAAATGGGTTTGTTTGTTTGTTTTTCGCCGAAAACCTCGACGGAGAGTGCATCACTACGATATGACACATTAAACCGGGGCCGTTCCATGTGAAACGCACAGGTGCGGTCCACCAGATGCTCAGAAAACGGCGGGACGCGCCTCGTGGCGACCACCGCGGCACTACCGGTCGTAGATGACAGTAGGGCCCTTCACCGGCGCTGGTTCAGGTTTGCTACGTGGTATCTTTCTGCTGATCACTATCTCTAGCAGCGCGCACCCTCGGAATGAATGTCCCTCATTGTCGATGACTATCTAGCGCAAAAAGAAACAAGAAAAGCGCAGCAGTATTGTAAACCGTGCAATCCCACTTTCGCCTGTGTGCGGCGGTATCTACGTGGCCGGTTGTATGCTACGTTGTTTTTCATCGAGCGGCAGTGATTAAAAAGCCTCCCGAAAAAGAGCGGCACGCCCCAAATTAAGCATTTTGGGAGGGGGATTGAAAGCGCTTACTTTAAACTCACTGTTGCGGATTTGTAACGACGGTGGAGAACGCTTTGATTTGTTGCTCTCACAACCTGCGACAGGTCGCTTCTTGAGTGAACGGCAAGGAGTTACGTTAAATAACACACTAGAGTCCCCGGTAGCGTAGGCAACACAAGGCGTAGCGGGTCCAGAGCGTATTATCATCACTCCGCGGCCAATCAGATTGTGCATTAGCTGATAAGAATATCAAAGAACAAATTACGAAGGAAGAAGCTCGACCATCATAAGCTTGACCCGAGTTTCTTTAAGCTGTCAGTTTACAATGCCCCATCTACAAGGGAGTAATGAGTACTTCTAAACTCTCAGAAATTGGGGTGTAGTACTTACACCCTCCTTGTCTCATATATAACACTCAAAAAGCTTCAATTCAACGTTCTGTCCAGTGACGTCAAACCGACTATACCAAGTTTCACGAGCGACTTGATAGTCAAGGGATACAAGTTATTTAAATAGCTGACGTACGCATTAAAATCTACATGAAGACATTCAAGGTTTTCATAGGCTTTGCTGTAAAAACTCAGATTTGTTTGTTTAATTATGTTGTCCTTGATACATACATAATGCTCTTTAGGAAGTTATATCACACAGCTATAATGCCGCTCGTACAAGTTGGTATCGGCAGTTCTATGACTGTGGACGTACTGAACGGTCGAAATGCAGTGTTGGTGGTGTTATATATGGGACGAGGGGTGTAAGTACTGCACCCCCTCATTTCTGAGGGTGTATATACCAAAGTGCTATCGATTCTAACTTTACGTTTCTTGATCGGCAACAAAACAATCAGGGCTACAATTCAGGCTGTAAAGGTGGTTGGCCTGCGAAGCTGTGGTATCACCTGCAACGATTGCCCACTGCACTATAGACCCTTTTTATGGTAAACGCTATCAGGTAGTGCTCCAGTCTTTGACGTCTGAGAGAACTTCCCGTTCTAATAAAAAGAAGGAACAACGGCCACCTTAACACCGCTGATTGAAATGTAGATGAAACGTTTAAACACCAATTCTCAAGGTGAACGCCAAACGAACGAAGGAGTGGGAGATCTAATAAAATGTTTGAGTATTCTTGTAAACACAATTACCTTCTCCAAAATGCAATATTGTACAGCCAAAGGCCCTCGTTAAATATCCATTTTTGTTGTCCGTGTAGCATTTATGCTTTCCAGCAGTGGTTACATAAGCAAGCTCAGCAGACTTGCAAAGACGGTGCGACCGGAAGTAGCTTGGGACGCAAGCAGCAGTTCATGTTTGTTAACAGCAAAAAGGTCTATACCAAATGATTGATGAAAGAAAAGTAAATGCGCGGTTACAAATCTTTTTATAGTATATGAAATACTTCGTACGCTGCCGTTGCCGCGCGGCAGCCTTTGCAACCTCAATCTTTACCGACAAACGCATGCGGGGAGTGGTACGTGCTTCGCATTGTTAGCGGGGCTAGTGACGTAACTCCCACTTCGTACTCCTGCGTAGCTGCAGCAGCTTATGCAAACGCAATCTTTACCGAGAAACGCATGCGGGAAGCGCTGCGGGCTTCGCATTGTTCGGCGCGCCCTTCATCTATCATATGGTTTTGACACTTGTTTTGTGATTTTCTCATTGAAACAAGTGTCAAAACCACATGATAGATGATAATGTGCGCGCGAATGATGATAAGGCGCGCGCGATGGTTTTCTGTCGACTGCTGTTCTGTCGACGGACACGAAAAACCGGACCAACGAGTCATATACAGCTTCGCTGTAAAAAATCATCTTGTCGACTGGCAAACGCACTCCCCCACCCAACTCCCACCCTTTCTGCCGCGCTTGCGGATTAGTCCAACCACTTCTTGAATATTGTTCTCTCGTTTGGCATCCTAATATGATAGATGACCTAAATAAACTAGGAGCTGTCCAGAGACGGCCGTACGGTGCATTTGTAATTTGTAAGGTCGTGATTTTTCCCCATCACGGGAAAGGGAACGACTGAACCTGCAGCTGCTATCGTCTAGGCACGTCGAAGACCCATTAAAATGTGCTACCAGGTAGTAAGAAATAATTTTTGTATCCCCTTCCTCCATTACTTGTCCTTTAAATGTGCATGTTCGAATAGAAGTTGCCAACACCTCAACATTGCCTCATACTTCAGTTCACTGAACTATTTTAGATATTATTTTTTTCCCGGCCGTATTGAATTTTGGAATAAACTCCTGGAAAGTGTTAGAGAGCTCGATTAGGAAACTTTATTTGTGAGATTAACAGCGGATTGTGAAATGTGTTCGATGTTTATGTTGTGCTTTTTGTATTTACTACTAGGGGTACCAATCCTGTTGTAATATTGTTCTTATGCCGTTGTATGTGTTGCATGTGCAGAGGTCCCATCGCCCTCGCTCCTTGTATTGAAGTCAATGTTGTTTGGTGGCCCACCCCTGCCATAACCTTGTAAAAGGTTGCAGCATCTCGAAATATTATATAAATATACAACTTGAAAACTCTGCTCTGTGAATTCAGTTTATATAAAATAGCAAGATAAAATATTCACGCTATAATTTCGCCTGGGAAACCAATGCTCTTTCTCCAACTACGCGGTGCAATTTATTTGTGTGTAACTATGTTTATACTATGGTTACGTGAAACTTTGTCTCATATTAAAGCCTCGGAGACTATTGCTAATTTAGTCTTGCGCGAATAGTACATTTGACTTCGAAGTGAATTGAAGCGAATAGTGATATTGGCCGAATATTTTCCATTCGAATATCGAATAGTTTTTCCATGCCTTTCACTACCATTACATAATGCTTGGACGAAAACCCAGCTTAACTTGTGAAGGTTGTTCCACTTGTTCATTTATTAGCTAAGTTTAATCTATCTATATTTATGAACTGTGACCTCAGAAGGTCTGATGTCCTGGGATGGCAAGTAAATGACGGATTTGACTTAAAATGAATCCTACAGATATGGCTAACTATACACAATTAACTGAATTTACGAATTTTGCTATATAAAATATTTTTTCTTTAACTTTTATGAAAAACAGAAAGAATCGTGCATGATGAATGCAGGTTGTAAGTGCATCTCTGCCTAACACAGTATACTCCTGCATAACAGTCAGTTTAATTTTGAAACTTTTACTACAATGTAGATATGTACATTCACAAAGTTCCAATTTATTTTCATATACAGCCGGCACGTGTGCACCATCCCGTTTTGAATGCTTGCTTTTCTTCCAAGCGTGCACTGCGATATTCATACTTTTCCAAGTGTTCATTGGGGCGGGTTACCCCGTTGAGTGCGCTTCTTCCCGAGCATTGATGTAATGCAGAGAAGCGACACCTGCAGAGCTCGCTTTTGCGGGTATTGCATCTCCGCAGCGCATCAAAGGCTCGGTGAGAAACGCACTAAACGGAGCTAACCTGCCGCAATTATCGCTTCGAAAAACGCGAATAGTACAGTTCCTCTCAAAGCGAATATCGAATAGTGAATTATTCTGAAACTACTATTCGAAATTTCGAATATTCGCACAACCCTACTAATTTTCGTTTCTTTCAATGGTTCACCTCTTTTTCATTTTTTTTTCAAACGCCGTAACTAGCAAGCTGGCATAATAAAACAGGGTTAACCAATGGTGGTTACAATAAGTTAACTCTTCATTTCACTCTTGTACTAAAATTGCGAGCTTCAAATTGGAACCCGTAATGAGCTCAGTTCCAACGCTTAGCCCTTTCCCAATTTTTTCGCTAATATCTCCAGTAGCCAGTTTTACGCCTTTCGCTATGTACTGCAAGGCGACGTATATAAATGAAATAGTCAAACTTTCGGTTAGTATATCTGTAACAACCTTGCATGCAACTCTCGAGAGCTTTATCCCAGTCGACTTAAGCTATCTAAAGAGATAACCGCTATATTCTCTCTGTCGACAGCCTTAACGTATAATCCGTAATAACTTCGGACTTCCACCTTTAGGCTCCCGTCCACAACTGCAGCGAGATACTAGGGGTTGAAGCAACGTCGGCATCCGAGATGAGTCTGCGAAATGGCCAGGATTAATCTGACAGCGACAGCTGATTGCTTTTTCAGTATAGGCGAGTAATTCTTTGGAAAGAGTGAGTGGGGATTAGGGTCGAGTAACTTGCATATCCGCAACTCGCAAGGATTAACACGGTTGGTCGGGGCTTTGGAGAGATCGCATTTACCAAACATCGGATAAAAATTAGCTTGCAACATAAGCCAGTGCATATTTAGTGATATGTTAGGACTATTGTTCTCGAAAATTATCCTCCGAAAACGTTTGATTATTTGAAGGTATCAAGAGCATACTGGTAGCATGTAGATACCTAGCTTACAATGGTGTATCGGTGACATCACCGATCACGTGAAAAGTTAATGAAGTCTAAATAATTTTTTTTTCTATTTCAGCTCTTTACTGCCTATAGCTAAGCAGAAAAGAGCATACCTTTTCTGCCTTGCTATCTGTGGCATGATTAGACTGGTGATGAGTGACACGAAAGGTATTCTTAGCATTGCGATTTATTTTTTAGAGCGCAGCTTGAAATCAATTTAGCGGGCGGTACAGAATGATAAAGCGTTGTGGTGCTATTGTAAAAAAACTTGGCATGAGCCAGTTGTTCATCGAAGATAGCTCTTAGGCGCCCGACTACGTGTTTCCCGGCGTCGCCGTCGGCGTCGGCCGTAACTGCGCTAGATTTAGAGGGAAAACTGACGTCAAGAGATTTCAACACCACTTCAGTTTCTCCGCTAAATTCAGCGGAAAAAATGACGTCACATGACGGTGTCACGTCACCTATGAACAAATTCATTTTCTCCGCTAGATTTACCGGGAAAATGGACGTCATGAGACCTCAACAACAATTCGATTCGCCGCTAAATTTAGAGGGAAAATTGACGTCACGTGAGCTCAGCAGTAATTCAATTCTCCGCTAAATTTAGTAGGGAAACTCGACAGTCACGTGACCTCAACACCAACTCAGTTTTCCTGTTAAAGTTAGGGGGAAAATGGCGTCACATGATTTGGTGTCACATCGCCGATGAACAAATTTAGTCTCTCCGCTAGATTCTGCTGCGAACAATGACGTCACGTGTTGAGGAGGAGGAGGGGAAGGTAAGTAGGAGGTGAAGGAAAGAAAGAAAAGGAGGGAGGAGGAGGATGGGAGAGGACGAGGAAGGAGGAGTAGGAGAGTAGAGGAGGAGGAGAGGAAGAGGACGGGTGGAGGAGGAGGGGAGGAGGACGGTATGAGAAGAGGAGGAGGAGGTGCATACCCTCCCCTCCGTATTCCCTCCCCCTCCTCGTCAAAAGCTGCGCTCTAATTTCGCGTTAAGAAAAATTTGTAAACGTGTTTAATTTCTTTTTTCTTAAATCGTGAATATAACAATGTTATAAATGTTATATTGTGTTATTTGTTTAGTTACTTTTTCGTTTTAATTCACCGCTTTTAACCAATTCTTGTGCCAGTTCTATATTGAATACTACTATATGAATTTGTTGCAATTTCACTTGTCTGCTCCAAGAGCGATGCTACAAGCTGTAGAAGTTACACTACCAGTCTGACAAGTTCGTCTATGGTCAGTTGCATGTTACGAGTGGAGGACAAGTTCCTCCCACAAAGTTCTCGTCTATTTCCAGTTTGGAACGGCAAACGGTGGAGAGAAGGTGAGTTCCTTCTTGTCTTCTCTCCAGGGTTAACTCTGCTTGAGTGGAAATATTTGATGGCTTCTTAAGAAAAGGTTGTCCGGCGCTCTTGGCCTGTCACCAAGTGTAGGATACCGCATGCCTAGCTACCAGTTTGCCCTATTTATTCGCCTGTTTGAGTAATTTCACGACCAATTTTACCAGTTCTGTTTTGGTTTTGTTGTTATTTCAACTCCTTTTCAGATTTACTGCAATTTTGAACAGCGTGCCTTGATCCGTTTAAGAAGTAGCAGCTATAACACACGTCACAGTGAATTGTGGAATGTACCCTTTGCACGTTCAAATTACGGTACTCAATCAATTCTTACACACTGCCATCATTACTCAATTCCCACACTCATTAGAAAGTAAATGTGTTTTTGATGTTATTATGCTTCGTTTGATACAACCTTGCTTTTCCGGTTTTTGTTTTCACCGCATTATTGGCCTAACATATGCTAAATTCTGTTTTGCAAACCGCTGTATAGATTGTTACTTCTTCCTTGTTTATTATTGTATAATAGCCGCTGTCGCCAATTAGATCAATCGGGGGCACAGACCTTGTCAAACCAAACTCCAGTGTGCTTTTGTTCAGTGCTCCTGACATCACCATCCTTGTACGATGTGGTGTCAAATAAATTTGATTTATTTTGATTTGATTTGATTGAAGCTATGGAGGACACAATGGACCTTTTCCGAGAAGCGTTCTGCGCACGCGCGAGCGCCCGATGCCAAGCGGCGAAGCGTGCACGAAAAATCGAGGAAATTCGGAAGGAGGCTGTGGATCAGCGAGTAGAAAACGTAATTGCAGCATACATATAATTGTGTTACGCAAAAAAAGAAAGCGGACGGAAAGAATAACACGACGTTTAAGTGGACGCCACGGATGCCCCACTTGACGGCGCGTTGGGCACGCCCTGCTGCTCAGAGAACGAAGAAACTGGTAGCGTAGCTCCCATTATCGACTGGTAGCGCAGGTAGGTCCCTTCCTCGATTTTTAGTTCGTGCAGCCACCGCCTGGTGCCGTCGGTATGTGAAAAAGGTCCATTGCAATTTATGGAAGAGGTCTTTGACTTCAATTCACGTCTTTTCAATTTATTTATTTTAAACCTAGGGAATGTTCATAATAGATTTATCGGTTTTAAGGCAGGTTGCCCATAGTTGATTTAAATTTCGAAGTTCATTATTGGTACGACGTATGTAATATATAAATAAATAAATAAAAAAATAAATATATATATATATATATATATATATATATATATATATATATATATATATATATATATATATATATATATATATATATATATATGTCAAAACGTTGGCAACACATTTGCAATTTTTAAGGTAACGCTGCATGTGTGTATGTGGGGGGGGGGGTATATTCATATTGCTGAGAGAACGCATATTACTTATACTTTGTTTCACTTCTTGCCTTTTTACGTCGAGAAACTTGCTATCGTTGCACATCGAGGAAATTTTGTGGGAATTGAGCTCATGTATTACGTCCGATGGAGTAATAAATGGACGTTGAATAGCAGGAAACTAACATATGTGCCAGGCAGCCTCAAAAAGTAAGCGCAATTTAGATATGAGAAATCGAAATCCTACGATACACTGCGGTGCTTCACTTATTCCTTGCTCCTCCACTGGAAGGGGCTTTGTACACCGGCCCAGCGGACTGGTGGGAGCTCTAACGTGAACCTAACACTCTCAAAATGGCCGCCCTCTTCGAAGCACGGAGGAGCAGCGTCCAGTAATCCCCTTTTTGATGCAGAGGGAAACAAGCCTTCGGATATTTTTAACATGATGATGGAGCAGTACCGAGGCGCAAGTTAGTTACTTTTACAGGAATACAAGCGCGTGCAAAGCGCATAGTTAAGTTCGACTGACTGACAAGTTGACTCCGACCGGGCTGACACGTGAGCGACGCAAAACTCAATACTATAAGTTTAACCGCTCGCACAAATAATCTGGCGCGTGGCCACCATCGATGAGGCGTTGGCGAAAAAGTGAACATTAGTTATGGCTAACTCGTCACACCTTCAGTACTGCAGCCGAGTGATACCGTTTGCGGTCACCGGCTCAGCCATCAAAAGTGCCCGCTAGGTGGGCATTCAAAAACAACTTACGCCAGCCTTTGATTAGTATCGCCTAGATGTGTGCAAGACGTTGCTACGACTTTATTTATTAACCTTGTTTACGGAAAAACAAGCGCCGAAAGACTAGGACAAAGTAAGCAAACGACGACACAAGGCGTTTCCTTACTTTGTCCTATTTTTTCGGCGCTTGTTTTTCAATAATGGACCAACTGGCCCAACTCACCATTTTGTTACCTTGTTTCCTTATTTAAATGTTGAGGATACCTCCATACAGCACATAGGCCTACAGAACGCTGCACTTTTTGTCACGAATATGCATTCCAGCTTAAATAACGAACGCCTGAAAGCGTGGATGGTTAATGTTACATGGAATATGCAGCGAGAGAGGAAAGTGGTGTGAGAGAAAAATCAAAGTTAAAAGCATTATGTGACGCAAACATGTATATAAAAAATGGTTTGTGACTGTAAAAAAATTAGAATGGGATACAAGATTGGTAAAACAGCAACTCCAACAACAAAAATTTGAAATTCGCAAAAAAAGAGAAAGTAGAAAAGCAATTCACTCCAAGTAGTTCGAGCATTAATCGCATACTAAAAGTTTTTAGGCGTAAAATTATCTACCTCAGACGAGCTTACCACCTTGGAACCACTAAAACTATATTGAATGCATTTAAGGTGTCGCATGCTCTTTGGCTGAGAGCAACCGAACACCCGATGGGAGCGACGAGTCCTATTTTGTACAGCGATACGAACAGTTTTGTTCAGAGCAGTCAATACGACCGGAAGGACATTCATGTAAAAATCGAAAATCACGTGTCATTCTTCCTTCAGAGAAGTAGTAAAATTCTGAAATTTCTAGCCGCACTTTACGGCTGAAATTAATCTGCCTGTGAAAATAACGTTCATAAAGCTCATGAACACATTTTTTCCTACATTGTTTAAGACCATATGCGTGTGCTTGCTTAGACACCTCCATACACTGCTGAATAAGACCATAATTTACAAGATTAGCGATCTATGCAGATATAAAAATAACTATGAAGCCGAGAAAGATAATGTTCTTCAACGCTACGAGGAAGGTAAGGAGTGGAGATACATGAGTTCTTTCAAGACTAGAAGTTTCAGGCAGTTTTGACAAACGTCAAGCTTATGCTCACAGTGTTCTGGGCCCATAAAGGACCAATAGCTGAACATTACACGCCCAGGGGACTCAGTATTTTCATAGCGTGGGATCGCGACCTGTTTGTAAACAACTTGAAGAGCGTGTTCAGGTCAGACCACCGTTGTTTGCTGACCTCTGGTGCGTCGCTACAGCATGACAATGCGTGACTCCCCCTCCCTAACCCTCCGCCCCCGCGTGACTCCCCCCTCCTACCCTCCCCCCCCCCCCCCCCTGGTGCGTGCAACAGCGAAAACATGTCAAGGGTCTACGTCTGGAGTGCATTCCGCACCCGCCAGGATCACCGCGCCCTGCGTCGAGCGATTTTCATTCCTTCGAACCCCTCGAAGAGCAGCATCCACGCGTTGATAAAGCATCCACGCATTTGTGTTAAACGGGGGAGGGGGGCGGGGGAGGCTATGTTGCAAAGGAAAAAAGTTATTTTAATGTTATTTCTACGCACATTAGAAATAGACTGCGGTTACTATTTGACTCTGACCTAAAATGGTTCATTATGTAATTGTAATGAAAAACGAACTTTCTTTTCACGAAAGTCATCGCTTGCTCGTACTTTAGTAAATGATGAGAAGAAACTAAACTAATCACCATTTTCATATAACAATACAAATAACCTCGACTGAGTCTCTTTTTTTCGAGTAACAGGTTACTGATTACGCAACGATTTGTAGGTTGCGAGTTGTAACTTAATACTGGTAATAAATGACGTGCAAGACGAAGGCAATAAATACAATACAATCCACAACAATTATTCCTGAAACAACTAAACGATATGATTACAAAGGCTTGCGCAAAAATATTTCTAGGGACCCATGTCAACTTAAAGTTGGTCTTACGGTTTCCTTTGCTCTTTGGTTACTCAAAAGGGTCGAAACACACAAATTGCTCTGGGTTTCACAAAATGAATGGAATCGCTTTCAGTGAAACAATGGTGACACCGTGCGCCAGTCAACGGATGTTTGCGTCTGTACTCCGTTTACCATTAATTCTGACCGCAATCAAGGCTACGTTCTGATGCAGCCAAGCAAGCACAGGGAAAAAAATGCATCGTGATAGCACTCGTCGTCTTAGAGCGTTTTCTATCGCCGGTTAAACCAATTAAACGCAGAAGAAACAGAGAAACCAGGGTCACGTTGCATTCACTGTGTGCGATCGGTATAACCGGTGATTCAAAAACGAACGAAGACAACTCGCCTCATGACGATGCCCTTATGGGCCTTCTTTGATTGGATCCATGAGGATCGTAGTTTGGGCCGCAGTCAGACCCTGTGTGAAATGAATCCTGTACAACTAATGATCATTCCATTTTTAGTTATTATCTTGACATTCGGTGTACCGCGGTAATCTGCGATCGTGTCTCGGAGAGCATCTGAAAGATTGGTTTTCCACGAATGGTGGGAGGTCAAAATCCACGCCATCGTGAGAGCTTAAAGTTGATAAATTCAACCCGCAGCAGCGAGAAAAGGCCAACAAAACCGTTGGATTGAAACCTTATTCGAGGAAAGGTTTCGACCACTTAGGAAACTGATCCGAGGAAACAAACACTTTCCGGAAAGAGCCCGCGGCCAACAACTCCCAGACAACTAGGCCGCAGGGCCGGATTTGCCACGTCACGTGTCGGAGGACAGCTCGAGGCAGATATTGAACATCAGTTCCGCGTCAGCCTTCTGCTGGGATTCGTGTTCAGTCGGTGAGTACCCGAGCAGGGGGTGTATAGACGATGCAAGTCGCGGTACATCGTGAACGCAGACATCGGTGGTCTTGAGAGAAAAAACAAAAGACAGACGATTGAATATACACCGTTTCCATGCTAACTTGGCGAACTGTGGACGCTACGGCCCCCGCGACGCAATAAGAGCGTCGGAGCAAGGCACGTGATAACACTCTAAAGTCGAGGCCACGGATGCCTCGATACCGCCACAGCAACAGCGCTGTCTGAGACAAAATGTAGTTCTAGGCTTCTTTTCTTAAAATGTTAATTGAACTCGCGCACTTTTATGTCTATCGATAACATATAAGAAATAAGAAATACTTATTTACGAATTTATGAGCCTTCACGTATATTTAAACACAAAAAAACTCGCCGAAGACACTTAAGATTGCTGGCGTGTAGGAATGCGAAAGCAATCCTACACGCAGGGCATTCCTACAAGGAGCGCACCACGTCTTATTTTCGCGCACGGCACTCCGGCGGTGGCATATCACGCTCCAACACTGTGAAGGCGCGGCGAACCCCGCCGGCTTCACGACGGCTTCCGTGACGAAGCATCTGCGTTGCTGTTCTTTTCTTTGTGTTTTATTTCTGGGGCGCGTGCTTGATGGCGTATTTTTATGGCCATCTTTCGGGGACAACGCCGACGCCTTTTCGCGTAATGGGACAAGTAAGGCTTTCGCCGTATTACGTGATGCTACATCCGTATTCTCTCCCGATTTTCTTCTCCTTGTAGCGCCGTGGCCGTTGGCGATGGCAGCCGTGCAACCGACGGCTTCTGCTCAAAACATCACCCTGGCATTAGCACCCGCCATATTTCCGGGTAAATTGAGCCTATGGTTGTCTCAAGAAGTGTTTCTGAAGAGCTCGCTTCTCTAGCGGACGGCAATGTTGGGGCAGTGGACGTTTGTCCGAAGTTGGTTGGTTTTACAGCAGATGACTCTTGGCCTGCAGACGACAGCCGGTTCCTCTGGGCCTTCCATTTGGCGCAGTCACACACACGGTCTCGTGACTTGGCGTCACAAGCCTCGCTCCGACGCTCTTATCGGGTCGCAGGGGCCGTAGTTTCCACAGTTCGCCAAGTCATTGAGAAACGGATTACATAGTTGTTCGTTCTGCAGCGAAAAGTTGAAGTTATACATGATCGTGAGTTTTATAATTATTTACTTATTTATTTCGTTACCTTCGGGGCCAGAGGCGTTGAACAGGGGAGTGGTTTACATAAGTAAAACACAGTAAAAAATATATATATGCAGTAGTTACCCTTACGAAAATGGCATATCTGAACTTATATAAAAAAAATAGATACGGTTATATAAAAAATTGGGCAGATCTGGCGATATCAAGTAAATCAGTTTATATAAGCCTTATTAAGCCAGATCTGCCCAATTTTTTATATAACCGTATCAGGGTCTTGTTATGGAGATATCAAGACCCTGATAACCTTGATATACAGGTTTTTTTTTATTCTTGTAGATTTGTTTTTAAAAAAGCCATGAAACCTACACTTATGCGGTTTGTGCGAGTGAGTTATACGCCCAGGGGGACATTATGTGGGTGGCTAATCTTTGCAATAAGTCGGCTAATGATTTGAAATTCACCACTTGTTTCTTAAATTAGTGAAAATAGACATATGGTTCCAATTAGAAACTTGCTGAACGTCGTCCAAAATCCCTAAATCAGTCATTTTCAGAAAGACTTTCAGCGCGTGAGAAAGTTACCACTCGTGGAGCAGGTACAAAGCTAGTGGTGTCGGTCAGGCGCCCGCGCAATTTTTCCGTCTCTTATCTAGCCACAGCCTTGTACCTGGTCCACGAGTGGTAACTTCAGCGCACTACTGCGCTTCACACGCGCTCAAAGTCTTTCTAAAAATTACTGATTTATGGGTTTTGGACGACGCTCAGCAAGTTTCTAATTGAAACCATATGTCTATTTCCACTAATTAAAAGTAAATTAGTGAATTTTAATTAATTAGCCGACTTATCGCAAAGATTAGAAAACTACGATTGTCCCCCTGGGCGTATAACTCACTCGCACAAACCGCATAAGTGTAGTTTTCACGGCTTCTTTTAAAACAAATCTGCAAGAATAAAAAAAAATAACACCCGGTATTTAGGCATTGCACGTACGTCACATCATGACATCGAACACCGGTATCCACCATGCTGGTGGTTGACTCTTCGACCCTGCATAGCGAGAGCAATGGTAAACTGTGCCGCGCTCGGCTGTAGCGACGATCGTCCGATCGTTTCGTCGGCATGAACCGCGAGACAGTGTCCCTCAAGTTAGAGAAAGTATGAGCGGCAGGAGAGGGATACGCCCGCGGATTACCGAGTTTGCGGCACGCATCTCATAGCGGCGAGCAACTCCACTTTTCTACCGTTGTTTACGTTCGCGCACGCCTATGCATCGGCTTTTGCCCATTCGTGGTGTAGATGTCCTTTGTCTTTCGTTACATAACGCCGTTTCCCCGCTTCGAGCGATTGTCGCGCCGCGAGCCCGGCCGTCAGGGGATCGGTTTGTGCCGTCTGCGAGACGGTAACCTTTGCAAGGAGCAAAGGTATGTAGGCAAGCCGGTTAGGAAACATCATAATATGAAACCCTGAGTCAATGAGAGTTGTACGTTATTTGATTTATCCTTATCTCAGGGTTTAGATTATGACGGTAACCTAGCGTTGTTTACCAGTATTTCGCAAAATCGTAACAATCTTTTTACAAGCGACTCGTAAAGCCGCGCGTCAAATTTTAGAACGCGCAATTAAGATTCTTTGTTGTTGTCCTTCTTGGCGACACGTCAAAACTTTGTCGGCGGCATATCGGAACTTTCTGCTTGTAGCGCAATCGCACCAATGCCGAAACATTCTGCACAATTATTCTCCCGGCTGCCAGGAGATAGACACGGCCTAATTCTAGAAATAATCTAGAAGAGTACCTTTAGGAAAACGATCTATTGTCGCGAAGTAGGTTGCAGCGCACTTACGTTGACGAGACGGGACTTGAAAGGTAATCCCAGATAGATGTCGACACGGCCACGACGGAATCACCACTCAAACACAAAAACGAGAAGGAAGGTGTCCGTGAAGAATCAACACGATGTAGCACAACCTGTCACTTTTAGAAACGAGCACTGAACGCATCACAAAAAATTCTTGGGCTTCTTTGAAATCGCTTGCAGAAGCAGAAATTCGCAGCACCCACGCGGGCGCAGACCACACCTAACTGCATGGATCCGCATCCGTAAAACCACGTGACCACGCACAATCTATCACGCTTTCAGCTTAGGGAGAGAGAGAAAAGTAGAGAAGGACAGGCCAAAACGGGAGTGCACAAACAAAGGTCTTATCTTATGGGGAATCAACGTGCGGATTTGTCACTTGTACCCAAGGCTGATAGTGCAGTGAATGCTATGTGTGGCCTTGGGCTCCAGGCAGGTGCTGTGTTCTGCTTCATCACCAGCTTCTAGACTGTAGTCACGTGACCCTAACCGGAGACACGATTGGCCTAAAACATGCATAGCGTCTACCCTGCTGTCAATACCGAGTGAACATAGAGCTCTCTGACGTCCAACTTCTGAACTTCCAAACTGTCTAGCTCGAAAGTGACCGAAAATGATGCGAGTTTGAAGATACTATGTTTTACGCCGTATAACCCAGATCATAATTTAAAATAAAGAAATAAGCGCGACTATTTTTTTTTGCGCACGATGTCCACAAGTAAATAAATAAATAAATAAATGTGTATATATATATTTTTTACCAATAAATTTAAAATTATGAGTACACTCTTAGGTTCGCGTTTTTAAATTTCAAATATTTTTACGAAAGAGTTGCACATAAAAGACACCACTTTCAACACACGATGAATCGCAGACGCTCGCAAGCGGATGGTTACGATGCTGCGCGAAAGGTTTTTGAAAGATGCTGCGTAGGGCGCAACGGCTTCGCAGGCGTTCGAAGGAAAAAGGATTCGGGACGACGAAGTAGCGTCTTGCATCTTCAGTAAGCTAACGGTTCGTGTTTCCCCGCTCAATTTAGCGGGGAAACACGAACAAAATTAGTTTCACTGCTAGATTTAGCGGGAAATTGACGTCAAGTGATATAAGTACCAATTCAATTTCTCGCTAAATTTAGCGGGGTGGTTACTTGATGGCGACGCCGACACCGCTTAACTCGGAAACGGGCGCCTATGAGCTGCGATCTCAAATCCATTATTTGATTAACTCGCTTTCCGATCTGATGCACTTCGTCATAATGTCACACGTCAAACATACAACCAAATTTCATTTGTCTTTCAATCTTCAAAATGTGCAATTGGTTAATTGGTCCAAATACCTGGAATAACTTCACTTTAACGATGTTAACAATAATTAACCAATTATTTGAGACTCATGCAATATAGATCAATCAACTTGTCTTGGCGAGTACATATGACTTATTGCTTGCACGACCGAAACGGGCCCATATATCATTATCAGGGGCAATATTTGCACGCGTATATCGCGAAATAAGGCCGTATTTACGCACTTATACGGCCGCATCTGGCAGTATTAGCCCGCCTATATGGCGATATCGGGGCGTATTTGCTCCCATATATTCCCTATCTGACTACTTATATTATCATATCAGGACGTATATAAAATATATCAGGGCCATATCTGACATTTTCGCACGGGGTAGGGCCCTTAAAAAAGGGTTAGGGACGGCAGCTCGCAATCTCCGTTATCCGCAATTTCGGCGATCGCTCGGGGAAGATGATATCACAGTGATCAAGCTGTTGGGAAGGAAATGCTCCAAAAAACGACTTGTGCGACGGGACGAGATGACAACTTTATGGCGGTGATCGATCCCTAGTGAAGGAAAAAAAACAACCGATTTTAGTAGGGTTTAATTGAGAATCGAATAGTTCTAATCCATCTTATAAAAGACGCGCACAGGAAATGTTTTTCAACGTTGTGAGAGAAGTGGTAATGATAAGATCTGATTTCATTGCAGTTTCACTTTGGGTACGAGGATTCTTGGTATGTGCGACACCGGTATTTGTCTGCAAATTAACGGTAAAAAATATCCACAGACCTAACAATTGCGATGTTTGCCTACTTTTTTGTGGCACTAAAGCGGCGCTGCAGACATTATGAACTCGTCGGAACCTCCGATGTAAGCGTCAATAGCCCTTCCGATCCAGTCGAAATGCGCGGAAAGATGATGGGCGTTAGATTTAATATATTCACTTCAGTTTAATAACTCCTAAATGGCACTTCAAAGAAGTGCATTACATGAGGAGGGATCTAGTGCAAAAGCATCAACAAGGAACGTATACGAGTAACAATTCGATTAACCTTCAACAAGATACCTTTTTGCCGAGAATATAAAGGACCGAAACAAAGAAAGTGATATTGAATAAACATTTTTACCAACATATCTCTTCTAAGATGTCTTGTGAGAAAATAGTCTAATTAGTCCTCGAGTACGCTCATTTCAAAAGAAAATTCCGGTCCATCGTACCTAAGGAAAGCGCATAATTTTGAAATTAATTAGTTACCACCAATATGAAGTTTACTCATAAGTTGTAGTTACGACGCAAATTGATTTCAGATGGTGGGTGACAGGAATGAACGTTAAGAGCACGAGTTCGAGCGAACGCTGCCGCAGTGGTCGCGTTCGGTTGTACTTTGCGCTGGCCAGATACGGGTGACGCGCAAACTATAGCCGTACGGCCATGTCACCCGTCGCTCTTCAGGATCCTGAGGGTAGGGGAGAAGTGGAGCGGAGTGCGGATCGATCCGGAGCTGTCGGAGGACGGCCTGTTCAATGACTTGACTTGAACAATAATTGCCGTCCGGTTGACAGGAGCCATGGGACTGCGTCTAGAGAAGCTTTTTCAGAGTTCCGCGGCAGAGGCACGCTCCCTCTTTATGCAAAAAGCTCAGTGCAAAAAGCTCAGGGCTTTTCGGATTGCGAACGACTTAATGGCGTGCTTTCGGGAGGGAGCCGAGAGCGTGCAGAGAGATTACATCGAGAGTTGCGTAAGTAGTAGCCATCGTTCACACTTAAATGACATCCCAACTGAACTGGTATGTCAGTTTAATATAACATCACTTCAGGATTTTATAGTCATGCTTAAGAAGCCGCGAAGAGTTAGTCGCATCAAGTCTTTTATCCTTCCAATAGCGTACGAAAATATAGAAAAAAATAGGTGCTGTTATTTTAACCTGTACTTAATAGGTTGCCGAAAAACTTCACCAGCTAGATTCATTTAAGACGGTAAAATATGAATAAAAAGTATAATGCCTCCAGTTTAGCTTACAGTTGCAGGTGCGTTGTCTTATGATTTCTGGCATTATTTTTACTTTCTCCCTCGTTTG
The DNA here is from genome assembly GCA_037355805.1 of Ixodes ricinus. NCBI lineage: Eukaryota > Metazoa > Arthropoda > Arachnida > Ixodida > Ixodidae > Ixodes > Ixodes ricinus. Next base: position 19,848 of record JAZHYW010065589.1, read on the forward strand.
CTTTATTAGTGACATGCCAGCAGGACATACTTCCATAGTAAGTGCAGTCTGTTGGGCGCCAGGCTCTGCATGCCAGCACTGATACACTTTCTCCGGTCTCGTAACCGAAACCAATAAAATGTTTATTATTAATTTTACTATTATTATTATTATTAATATTATTACTATTTATTTTATATTGTAATAATAATATATATTTAATATAATAATATTATAATATTATTATTACGAGTTTTCACTGTAATCGCTTTCAATCGGAACATCCGGCGCCAACGAGCTTTTTGTGACTCGGACGATTCCTCTGCACCGTTGCGGGCACCGACTTTGCTCAAGATCGGGTCCCCAGCGTCTTCACTGACAGCATTCCACCGGGTAGGCCTAAGTGACTTTGCGTCTTCGCCCGGCTCGGCTCCTAGAACGCCCGTTGTGCGCGAGCTTGCCTGGCACGACGATCTCCACGGTGAGCAAAGCATCTCGCGCCAGCCTGCCCAACACATCAGGGTGACGCACGTGACACGGGAGTACAGCACTTCACATCTTGCCCTTCTGCGCGCGTGCTATGTCTTCTCCACTCAAGTGCGCTCAATGCCACGAGAAGATTGTGAACGATGGTCGGCACATGTCCTGCGCCGAGTGCAGAACATCGTATCATCTCGGGAAGCTTTGCTCCGGTATTGCGGAAACTACATTCAAGACCATGGGTGTCGGAAAACGGGAGGTCTGGCGCTGCCGTGTGTGCCGACAACAACATAGCGGGAATGAGTCTCGAAGTGAAGCCAGCCCGTCACAATGCGCGTCTCCTGGTGGTACGGATCATCTTCGGTCGCTGGAAGCTAAGCTGGAGTGTCTCACCTTGCTGAAGGCCAATGTTGACACCCTCCTCGACTTACCAACTCAGATGAATCAACTCCTGACATTGAAGCCGGTAGTCGAGAGCCTGAAATCCGCAGTAACGGAGGTTCAGAAGGCCGTAGACTTTCTGTCAGCAAGGTACGACTCTCTGCTGTCTACAGCCACGACCAACTCAACTGCGATAACAGAGCTCCGCGAGGAAACCACATTGCTAAGAACCGTGGTAACAGAGCAGTCTCAGACCATCGAGCACCTGAAGGAAGAGCTGAACGATAATGACCAGTACAGTCGTCTCTCAAACCTTGAGATACATGGACTCCCTCATGCCCCAAGTGAAAACTTAGTCTCCGTTGTGGGCGAGTTGGCCGGCAAGCTAGGCCTCGAAAGCTTTCAGCCAAGGGACATACTGACGGTGCATCGTCTGCCATCTCGGCGCGACGGCCCTCCAGTTATCTTGGTTAGATTAGCTTCAGTGTCGCTAAGAGAACAGTGGCTCGCCGCACGAGGTAAGCTGAGGACTCTGGCGGCAGAGGGTTCGTTGCCCAAACTCTTCCTCAACGAGAACCTAACGCGAAAGAACAGGGAACTCTTTTGGATGGTACGGGAAAAAGCAAGAAGCAAGCAGTACCAATTCACTTGGGTGAAAAATGGGAAGCTATTTGCAAAAAAGACAGGAACCTCGTCACTGGTTCGCATCCACCGGTTGGCCGACCTGGAATTGATTGTCTAACTCTTTTTTTTTTTGCTAAAAGGCTTAAAAATAACAGTGGATAACAACCGCGTCGAATAATGGAAGTACAATTTCGTCAATGTTCAGATTTTTCTTCATTTCAACGTTTCTCGGAATCAGCTAGTGATAGTACTCTTGGCTTCTTACATGTAAATATTAGGAGTATTCGTAAATATTGGGACCAGTTTATTATAACTGTAAACAATATGTCATCACTGTTTGACGTTTTTGTGCTAACAGAGATTAATGTTAAAGACGATTTCTGTGGTGAGTTCCGGATACAGGGATATAAATCATTTTTTCTTACACGGCCGATTGGACGAGGAGGAGGAATTGCGATATTTGTTAAGGACTTGTGGTGTACTGAAACACTTGATGTAGAGTTTTGCCATTGCGAGTGTTTGTCTATGAGGCTATGGAATGATAAGTGGTCCTTGATTTTATTAGCTTTTTACAGACCTCCCTCAGTTAATCCTTTAAGATTTTTAGAAGAACTAAAGAATACACTTGGCAATTTTCAGTCTGTCGACATCTGTTTAGTGGGTGATTTCAATATTGATACGCTTCAACATGCCAAGTCTATTGTATGTGACTATCTCAATCTTTTAGCGCATTTTGGTCTGGAGGAACTGATTTTAGCTCCAACGCGAGAAGAACTTTTGGATAATCATCTTGTGGCCTCGTGTCTGGATCATATAAGCATACGCGCTCCGAATGTTGTTGCAAAATCGGCCGTAATAGAGCAAAAATTAGCCGACCATTACTTTGTGGCGTGTCAACTGGCATCCCAACTCACGATGAAATCAACAATAACGACAACAAAAACACTGGAAATAACTGATAGAATTAAATTTGATAATTTGGTTAAAACCTATGATTGGAATAGTTTACTCTCTATTCAAGACTTTGATGAAGTGTACAGTAGGTTTAGAGATATAATTGACTACTTCAAGGCTAAATCTAAAAAGGTTATCACTCTGAGGCGGCGTCGAAGCGAACAAGAATGGTTAACGAGTGATATTTTGTCAGCTATCCGCTATAAAGATGTCCTATGGGCTAGATGTCGGCGATCTCCAACCAATACCAACTTGAAAAATGAATTCCGGAGTATGCGAAATCGTGTAACCGCGCTTATTCGATCAGCAAAAAGAAAATATTTTCGAGATAAATTTTTTAAAGCAAGGTCAAATATTTCAGTGACTTGGAGTTTGATAAATCAATTACGAGGCACGGGTGTAAAAAAATCGATCGATGCCTCCCTAGAGAAAGTGTTCGGTAACAATACGACAAAACTAGTAGAGGATTTCAATAAATTCTTCGCTACATTTTCTGGAGTAGCTCGTGATGATACTATGTTCACAGCAGATTTTCTTGATTCAAATGTTTCCTCGGCATTCCTTCCCGAAATGTCTGAACTTGATCTGCGCACTTCGCTTTTTAGTTTCAAAACTAACAAGGCGCCTGGTATTGATGGCATCAGTGCAAATGATCTGCGCCGAAATTATGATTCTATAAAACTTGTGCTCCTTCACATGTTAAATGGTTTCATTTCCTCCGGGATGATCCCGGTTGATTTGAAAAGTGCGCTAGTGAAGCCAGTATTTAAGGGGGGAGAGCATAAAAAACTTGACAATTATCGACCAATTTCCATTTTGCCTTGTATTGTCCAAATCTTAGAAAAACATATATTTCAAACTATGACGGCCTTTCTTGATCGCTTTAATATTCTGTCGCCCAGTCAATATGGGTTTGTCAACGGACGTGGGACACAACCACTTTTGGAAGATTTTGCAGATGACTTGCATCTAGCCTTTGAGAGGCATCAGGTTGCTTGTGCGCTTTTTATTGATGTAGCAAAGGCGTTCGATACAGTGAGTCACAAGATTTTACTAACGAAATTGCAAAACATTGGATTCCGCGGCCCATTCCATTCTCTTCTCCGGAACTTTTTAACTGAGAGGACACAGCTAGTTTCTATAGGTAATAGTCGAAGCTCCCGAGTTACATTAAAAGCTGGGGTTCCCCAAGGTTCTGTTTTGTCACCTCTTCTTTTTAACATTTTTGTAAACGATATGTCCCATTCAGTTTCAACGTGTAAATTGTTCCAATATGCGGATGACACAGTGTTGCTTTCAAAACATCTTGATTACCCTGTAGCAATCGCTTTACTCCAAGAGGACACTTGTCAACTTCATGACTGGTTTAAGACAAATTGTCTGACGATAAATGCATCTAAAACTCAGCTTGTCTGCTTTCGTAATCCTCTAAAGATATTAACGCCCAATCATCCTATATATATGCATACCTCTCTTTGTATATCTTGTAACTGTTGTCCTATATCTTACGTAGATCAAGTTAAATATTTGGGAATTCAATTTGAAAGTGATTTGTCGTGGAATTCCCATTTGTCAAAACTTTGTAAACGACTGAGAAATGTATCCTGTTTACTGTATAATACGAGATCTTTAATACCATATTCAACGAAAAAGACAATAGCTCACGCCTTGGCATACAGTGTTTTGCGTTACGGAATAACTATTTTTGGTCACAGCCCAGGACGATGGGGTCAAAAAATTGACTCAGTCTTAAAAGGAATATTTAAAAGCATTGTTTATGGTTCCATATCGCAAACTGAAGAAGAGATCATAGAAGTCTTGGGCTTGCCATTGTTCCACTCTTTATTGGTTCAGACCGTTGTATTGAAACACTTCTGGAGTGATAATTTCAAAGTACCCCATGTCGTATCTAGATCGCTTCGACACACTGAGCGCTATGAAATGCCTTTTGTTGTGACAAAATACGGAAAAAGGATTCGAAATTTTTATGTTCCCTATATATTTAATAGCCTACCGGACGATGTTTACAATGTGGACTCACTAAGAAAACTAAAGCAAGTGCTCCGATGTAAAAGTGCAACTTTTTGACTGTGCTGTGTATGTGCATGTGCTTGTGTGACCATCATCGTTTATGTTGTGATGTATGTTGAGCTTGAAAGTTTACGTGTGTGGGGACGCTTTTTTATCACAAATTGTAGGGTCTTGTCCAACAAGCCTATTGTCTGGCTTTGACAGACCCGCCTCACTATCAAGTGAACTACATGCGTAAATAAACATTATTATTATTATTATTATTATTATTATTATTATTATCACTATGATTATGATTATTATTATATATTATTATTATTATATATTTGGTGATTGTGTAAACATGGTGTTAATACAGTACGAGCATGCTTCCTGTCACCCTCTACAACCTGACGCATGATTTCGTCACGATTGTCGGAACGAGAAGACTGTTGTTGCACCGTCTCGTGTATAGCTTACTCTTGGTATGGGATCCGTCGTTCGACAGTGTACGAACTGACTGGACTCTAAGGTGACACTCACTACTATGGAGGCATTTTGCGAAGCGTGTGTATATGTGCTCGAGTCTCCAACTATATGATAACACTGTTATAATTGACCTCTTCTTCTCACATCATCATTTCTAGTCAGTATTATTGGCATATACTGTAATAATCAGACACTATTGGGATAACTTTTAGAAACACACCATACAATGTATGTCGGGCCCTTCGAGATCCGACACGCTTACACCGTTTTCTAAGCGCATCAACACACATTTTGAGGAAATGCATTCGCCTATATTACGTACCTCGGACATTTTCGATAACCTTCCCTCTGCGCCTAATTGATGTCGACATCTCGAGGAACCTTTTGAAGCGTCAACTGAGGGCTTTTCGTTCAGGCGTGACAGTTGTATTTACGTGCCCATGACAATTGTATGTTGCTCTTTTCACTTTCTCGTGAACTCTGTGCATTGTGCCGTGTGCTCTGCCTGTACAGGACTATCTTTTGTCATGCTTCCAGCTCTTGGCTCTTTCTGTATTCTGATCTTATTGTGCATTAAATTTAATATTTTAGGGACATATGTACTTACAAGCCTTTATGGCTTGTGATGATACCGATACTTGTTCATGATATACCGAGCACCTGCAATAATCATTATTATCATTATTATTAGTTATCTATTATTATTAGTTAATATTATTATGAGTTATATTACTATACTATTATAAGAGTTAACCCATTAAAACTAACTCGTCTGTTTCGCAATCCCCTGAAACCTGGATTGTCTAATGCCCTTTTCTTCTACACAGTTCTGGTTGTAAGCCTTGGCTGTTGTAAGCCTGTTCCTGGGTGGACTATACAAGATATATGGGTCTGATTTTTGAATACGATATGTCGTGGAACAAACACAATGGCCCATGTGTGTTGTGTGTTAAGGAGAGTTGCATGTATGTTGTACAATATGAGAGTGGTTTGTTCCTTCTTAATGTTAGAAGAATGATTGTCCATGCTCTTGCGTACAGTGTACTGCGATATGAGGTGACGCTACATACCATTGTACAACATCTTGGCACTCGAAAATTGACAGCATTTTGAAAGGAATTTTGCGAAGTGTAGCGTATAACTCAAGTTTTTCATCCAGTGAAGATTTTTTCAGAGATTTGCAGATGCTGAGGTTACGTAGTTTGTACACTGAAACTGTTGTGCTACGCCACTTTTGGAGTGAAAGTTTTAAAACGCTTCATACGCCATCACGCCTCCTCAGAACGTCTCCTCGGTATGAAGTACAAAGATGTGTCATCTAGATATGGAAAACGAATGCGATTGTTTTACGTCTCAGATATTTTTAATATCCTTCCTGAAGACCTTTTCAGCGTTACTGGCAAGGGAGAGTTGAAGAAGTAGATCCGTCATTATGCTTGTGAAAGCCAATTATTGTGCTGTTGTCGTTTTGACTTGAATTAGGAGGCTGGTTGGTTGAAGCTAATGATCGGGTGTTTGCTTCTATGTGCGTTCTTCGTTTTGTTTCTCGCTTATGCATATTTTTTTTTTAATTTGACTTGAGAGGCTAGTTAGCCAGCCTTGTGTACGTGTTTGTTTATTTATGTGTTCTTTTTTTCGCTTATACGAATTTGCTGGGTTCAGTCCTACAAGCCATTGTCGGCTTAGACGGACCCGCCATTTGACATATCTCAGAGCGTTGTGTATCAAAATGATTATTATTATTATTATTATTATTGTTATTATTATTATTATTATTATTATTATTATTATTATTAATAGTGTAGTTTTTTTTATAAATCTTCTGACTTGAAGGATTTTTTTTTTGCGGTAGTTTGCAGTTGGAACCTTTGTAAAAAGCTGCTGATAATCTCTACTCTTAATCTCGAACTCATTGTTTTATTTTTATGTAATTACATTAAGGTTGTGCCGCACAAGCCCGTGATGGCTTTTAAGGGAACCTGCAACTGTGCCTCGATTGTGCTCACTTCCTTCACAAACAAATTATTATTCTTATTATTATTCTTGTTATCAATTTATGCCAGAGAAGATGAGGTCGCTCCGCCGGTACGGATTCGACTGGAGAAGTGACCTGGACACAATCACATAAACCGACATGGCTAGTTTTTTACAGTACGCCGATTTTCTCTCGCCTGACAGTTTGTTTCTTCACCCGACTCTTTCGCGGTCTTACACATACATCACTCGCAGTATCTCGAAAACACTGGGACGACCTTACGACAAGCAGTTGATCAAACGAGGGACCAAATTGATAGCAATTGCGCTAACAGAAATCAATGCCAGTGCCGATCATCTGTCACCGTTTAGGACGTGAGGTTTTCAAACTCTTTTTATACACGGCCACTTCCTCGAGGAGAAGGAATCGGCGTATTTATAGGGAACCCACGGTCAACAACTCAAACTGATGCTACATTTCCAACAACTCAGAGAGCTTGGACAAGCTAAAGGTTTCTAATTCTAACTATCACGATTTGCTTGCTTGCACTTTACAGACACTCTTTCCTCCAAAATGCTCTGGCTTCCTGGAGGAGTCTGAGGGAAAATCTGGGAGAATTGTTCAAGGAAGCACAGTCACATTTGGCGTAGGGGAGATATCAACACTGACACCCTCAAACTTCCGTAACTGTGTTTGCGATTATTTATCACTACTTGCCGAGCATGGAATCATACCTACCGTTCAGAGCGTCGATCCCACTAAAAAGTGATAAATGGAAATCTTAGTATCATCCTGCCTAGGTAACAGAAGAAAACGGTCCGACCTGGAGATGCTTCCATTCACTCCGCAGTCATCGCACAAAAGCTTGCAGATCATTATTTTTGTCGCATGCAAATCTGTTTTCCCTCCAGAAGAGGTTATAATTTTGAGAGTGCATGTCGTTTAGAGCGGGTTGACTTCAACACCTTTGATCGACTAATTAAAGAATATGATTGGAATGAATTCCTATCCTCGGTTGACAGCACAAACTTGTACTCAACGCTTGTAGACATCATTAGAAATGTCCGGGAGTCATCGATGACCGTTATCAATGTTAAATAACGTAAACCCTCACTGCCTTGGCTTTCACTTCAGATATTCTTAACAGCATAACACAGTAAGAACAATTGTGGAAGAAGCTTCGGTGCTCTCCCAACAATGCCAACCTCAAAATAGAATGTAAAATACAAAGAAACGGGGTGAATTCCCTTATTCGACTAGCAAAAAGAAAATATTATGCCAAAAGAATTGCAAACGCACGTGCTGATTCCAGAAAAACTTGGTCAATTGTCAATGAGCTTCGCGGAGATAAAAAGAAGGACTCGACTGAGACATTGAAAAAAACATTTCGGGGCGGACTTGACCTCTACTGTCAATGCCTTTAATATGTTCTTCGCGAATTCAGTCGCACTCCTCGATAGACAGTGATGAAGATACGGCAGACGGCACCTAATCTATCACTGATTCCGCTTTTGTTCCGCCTCTGTCAGAGCCAGATCTGCGGTCATACCTATTTGCCTTCAAGCGCTTTAGGTCGGCCGGTGTTGATGGAATAACAGTGCGTTACTTATGCCGCAATTATAGCTCTTTTTGAAGAATGTTCTCCTTGTAATGATAAATGCCGTTATCGAAACTGGTGAAGTTACAAACGACTTAAAGCAGGCCATGGTTATTCCACTCTTTAAGGGTGGATTACCAAACCATGTTTCATCCTGCAGGCTTATCTCAATATTATCCTGCATTTTTAAAATCTTAGAAAAACATATTCGTTGCTATGTCTGTGTTTCTCGAGAAATACAATATAATTTGACACATCAATACGGTTTCTGTCACTGGTCGTGGTACCATTAATCTTCTTGAAGAATTTTCGGACATTCTACACTCTTCCTTTAACAATAACATGTTTGTGCGCGCACTCTTTATCGACGTTGCTAAGGCGTTCGATTCCATAAACCATAACATCCTCTTAGACGAGCTCTACAGAGTGGGCTTTCGCGGCCCATTTAAAGCAGTGTTAAAACGTTTTCTAATAAATCGTACTGAAGTTGTGTCAGTAGGGTAACGTACGGAACTCCCTCGCTTTTTTTAACTTCCGGAGTTCCACAAGGCTCTATCTTTGTCTCCAGTATTTTTAACATCTACGTAAATGGTAATTCAATTTCAATCACAACTTCCAAAATATTTCAATATGCCGATGACACCCTTATAATTTCTTGACATCTAGTGTACGAGCGCGCAATTGAAATGCTTCAGATCGATGTCACTAAAGTAACGGACTGGTTTTTCGCCAACAAGCTTCGGGCAAATGCTTCAAAAACGAAGCTGGTCTGCTTTCAAAGCCCTCTTAAAAATGTAAGCTTGAGCATCTCAACTATTTTTCAACAACTCCAATTGTTCATGCTCTCAACTGTGCACCTGTTGAATATGTCAGCTCCGTATAGTATTTAGGCCTTCCACTTTGACAGTGATCTCTCATGAAAACTCTCACATGTCATATATATGCAAGCAACGATTGAGAACTGTCTCTTGCCCGCTTTACAATATCAAATCATCTCTACCTTTGTCAATTAGAAAGAACATTATGCACGCGTTAGCCCATAGTACACTAAGGTGGCGGCATAAGCGTATTTTTTTAACTGTACGCTTTTTTCGCACTCAAGACTTGATCGTACGTTAAAGGGAGTTCTGAAGAATGCGGCATACAACAAACACATTTCATCTTAGTGCGAGCTTGTTTGCTCCGCTTAAGTTGCCGTGTTTTGACTCAATTTTTCTTCAAACGGTAATTTGGCGACACTTCTGGGAGAGTGAGCTTAAGGTCTCGGCCAGTCCATCTAGCGAACTTAGATCTGTTCTGCGTTTTCGATCTCCTCGAGTGAAAACTCACTATGGCGAAAGCATGCTGTTCCTTTTATGTGCCAAAAGTTTTTAACGACGTTCCACCTGCTCTCCTTGCATTACCCCAAAACAAAATGCTGAAGACCTCTCTGAGATACATGTTCTCCAAAGTGGCTAGATATTGACGTTTTTCCCATGTCGTTATTTTTCTTTCTCATTGTAATATGGTGCTGTACGTGCTTTATGTTGTAATCGCTGATGGCGGCAAATGACGACTGCATTTATTGCGTGAAGTTTTCGTTTTCTTCGACCCGTTGATTGGACTGATTTTCTTTCTACTAATAAGTGTTTTTTGTAAGCTTCTTACTGAACATATGAAATATTTCAGAGAAAGACTCATGAATTCAAGAAC
>JAZHYW010065593.1:0-15703 GCA_037355805.1 Ixodes ricinus
AGTTTGCCGGACCGTTTAAGAAACATTTAGACAAAAGTACGCCGTAATATTTGTGTGTGGCCTTCTTAAGTGATACTGAAGAGGACTGCATTGTTTTTGCAGAAACAAAAATGAAGCGAGGTTGCCGTTTAAAAGCTCCGGGTGATGAAGACCATCGGGCCCTCTTCTGAGCACCGGACGGACGGGGCGTTTTTTTTTGACAATATATTTCTAAATCACACACTCGCTGTAAATGTGGCCAATATAAAATGGGAACACCGTGAAAGCTGTTATTATCGGGTGCAGGGCCGAATTAAGGTACGTCCCTTCGAGGATGTATCGATCCTCGTCGTTGAAGAAACGTATTCTATATATAATCAGTGGCGTGGTCAGGGGGAAGATCATGGAACTTCATTCCGCCCCCCGCTTTCATAATCCAGTCTACCCATTAATATAATCACATGCACCCCCCTCCCCGCCCCCCCCCCAAAGTCATGGACATCCCAGGCACCTCAGCCCACCAAAGAATTCCTGGCTACGCCTTTCGCTTCAGGCACCGAACCATCCTTTTAAAGCAATGAACTGTCTCTATGTCGCATAAAACAGGAAATAAAAAAGCGTGTCTCCCTTCTTCATCATTTTTCGTAGTCGGCGGAACCATGAACCCTGCCGGCTTTTCAGCGTATGTTTTTTAAAAAGGAAGCTATTTTTTTAGGATAAAATGAAAACAAATAGAACAGATAAATACAAAATATAAAAGATATAGCGAAGAATAGTTATATCCTTTTGGGGAGTACCTCTCTTGCGTGAACAAATAGGGAGATAAAGGGCGAAGAAAGTATGTGGTGGAGAACAGTCACTTATCTTACCTGAAAACTGCACTCAAGTTTTGTTCTGTTCGATAATTGTATAAACAAGGTTTGTTTGCAAAAGTGAGCAGGGTAGTATATTTAGTACTGGTGACTCGACGGCATTGTGAAAACTACTCCGACGCGAGAGTGAAACATCTAGAAAGCCATGTGATGCTCTGAAATTCGGCGAAGCGAAGTTCGATGAAACGGCGTTAGGCGATTCGATGAAACAGCGTTTGTTGAGATGTCCAGTACCCGTTTAAACGGAAAAAGCAGAACTGCATTTTTGTTTCATGGAAGATCTGGAAATGTCCCCATGTGCCATATTACAAAACTTTCTATATTCAACCTTAATTATTTAGATTTACGCACCTGGCATCCTTCACCTTTTTGTGCCATCGGGGGCAATAATAAGATACGGGCTGTTCGTGCCTTTTTCACAGCAAAAAACGTTACAATAAATCACGAACGCTTGTGTGTGCTGTGTGCCAGGTATTCTGTGAAAAAAAGATTTATATAGGACAAATTACTAACAGTGCGTGACGCAATTAGCGCGAACATGACAATGGCTCAGACCGGGTAATGACCAACACTAAATTTACTACTTGAGATTGTAACATAAATTAGCGCGCATTTATAATAGGCTTCCAATTTCAAAACAGAAATATGCTGAGATTTACTTCTGTTATAAAATATGCGATCTTGAGAACTACGAAATTCAAGTGGAAAACAAACGTAGTGTAGTATCTTATGACTCAGAACGCTGTTCTTTAATAACATCATCACAACCTTCATTCATAGGTTCCGGGAAGAAATTAACCCCGTTTAGAACGAGACGTTCTATTTATATACTTTATATTGTATGAAGTGTCAGTCTTGGGTACAGAGAGCCTGACTTGAATGTAGAAACAAAAGTTTGTTTTCATTCATTCAAATATTAGAGGGACAGCAATCGCAGTCATAGAGCGTTCAATAACTGATTTCTTGTGATTTTACCATTCAGAAAGTAATGCTCAATCTGCGGAGGAGTAAGGATAATAATCTGTATAATTGGAATTGTCATTTTGTGATAAGCATATGAGCCCATGCAATGCTACGTAGAAGACAAATATTATGCATTTCCTGCTCTCGCGTCATAACTTGTAGTAAAGCCCTCTACTGCGGTGGAGATTAACCGCGACTGTCCCTCTGACTAGAGAGTTGTGTGTATTCTGCTTGCAGAGCAGGGTATCGGAACGGTGTCAAATGTTACTTCAAGTATTGCGGCAGAAGGGAACGTCATCTTTGAAGGAGACGTGGTGGGCACGATGACGTGAGGCGCCGTTCACAGTGCTATGCGCCGTCGTGTCTCTCTCAGGTACCTTAAAAGAACGCGCACGAGCTTAGTCCTCGTGGTTATCGTGTCGTCTGCTTGCTCACGGCCGCTTTGCAACTGCGCTCGAGTTATCTAAATACCACGATTTACACAATCTAACTTGCGGCGTGGCGCACACTATGTCCGAAGGTTCAAGAAGCTTCCCTGCTCGTCATAGTTAAGTGCAAGATCTACAGGGTGTCACAAAAGAAAATTCACCGTTTTGTTTTACCGCAAAAATAAACTAGGCATGCCGAAAGCTCATTCTCTGCCCAAAGGTAGCGCTAGAGGTAACAACCAGATGCCAAAGTTTCAGCCCGATCTGATACCTTATTCAAAAGTTATAAGTGGGCGGAGAACGAGCGTTCTCCGCCCAAATATTAGGTATTGCCGAACGCTCGTTCTCCGCCTTTGGGCATAGAACGAGCGTTCGGCAACACCTAATTTATTTACGCAATAAAAAAAAATGTATTTTTTTTTTTTTTTGTGACACCCTGTAAATTTTGTGAGTGCAAACCGAAACATGTGTTTGTCCCCACCCCGAACCCGGCTTTCTTCAAAGCGGCTTCCCCACAAGCGCGAAAGTAAAATTTATCACTTGTGCTTCCTTCGCCACCAATGAGAAGTTGGCGGCAAAAGGAAAAGGAAGGTGAAACTCCGGCTCCGCCATTTAATTGCTCTTTCTCTGACGCGTTTGCAGTGTCCCAAAAAGAGCTCAATACCGGTGCACGGCGGCACCAAGAGATACGCGTATGTCCTTGCGTACGGCTATTCGCAGCATGCCGACGAAATAAAATGTTCCAGCGGAGCGTGTGTGCTCGCTCATGTATAATAACTCAGGGGTGCGTACCAGAGTAACCAAGTGGCGGAACCCTATACGGTTACTCTAACGAAGAGTAAATATATATATGCTAGCCGTAAAGTCTACAGATTTTATTTGCCCCTCAAACGGGCATATGCAATGGCTCTGGAGAGGTCACGCGCTCCGATGGCCGATCCACCCGTTTTCCCGGATGAGGCGCCATCTAATGGCAGACTTTGGAACCTGATTGTTACTGGGTTCGAGGGCTTCTTGGGTGGAAAACAAGGGCGCCCTTAGGCTTAATTTATGGACTTGCTAGAGCCAGTGACAGGTCAAGAGTCAAGGGAAACTTTTCCCACCTCTTTCCACTTAAAGGCCGCCGACCAGTTCTCACTTTCCACTTTTCCCCCGCTCCCTCCTCTCCTGCCTCCTACACTGTCCACCGTTGCCTGCTTCCCTCCTCCCCCGTGGTGAGGAGGATCTTCGCTCTTGCAGAACCTTGAGTATGGTCGTCGGCCTTTAAGCAGAGCGAATGCTGCCGCAGAGAAGTTCGCCTCTCTCTCAAGCGTCCGCTCTGCTAAGGTGGAAAGAGAGGGAGGTGTTTCCTGAACTTTTAGCCCGTCACTTTTTATAGGTTTGTTTGCAGTACTTTGACGTTCTCTAGTTTTTGTGGCTCTGCTACTTCTTGGTGCCAACTGAGGATAGCCGAGGACATTCCGTTCCCGTTTCAGCCCAACGGCTAGGTAGAGAAGCCACCGCAGTTCGCGGGCACATCGCAAGCAAAATATGGCGATACTTCAACTACAAGACAGACTCGCCGTGACAGGCCCATTAAAGGGGCCCTGCAATCATAATTAAGCGTCTACCTTTTTTGCGGTTTCCACGTCTCTTGGGGTTCGGGCAAGCCAGCGGGCACGGAGAGAGTAACTAAATATCAGTGCGTCATATTTTAACCGGACGACGCGGAAACCTCCTCCACCGATGGGGGCGACCCGCGGTACCGAAAGCGCGCGTAATGTGACGTCTTAGGTCCTGGGCTTACTACTGGTCAGAGCCGCTAAAAGCTTCTTTTTAGTCGAAATACAAAATGTAAGTGGCGCGAACCGTTTCAATTATATATAAAAGTAGTTTTTGTTCAGTATTTGAGATCAGAAAAGAAACAAATGCAGTTTATAAAGTACGGAAACAAGAAATGATCCGTCGACATACCCGCCACCAATCGGTGGAAAAGGCGGCGCCTACTAGAAAGGAGTAGTGGGATCAGGCGCCGACACGGAAAGGTCCCGGATGTACGCGGCGGCGCTGCGGCCGTACGGACCGAAGGACCCGGCCGGCTCTGAGCGTTCCCAAGGCCTTCGGTGAGCAGCTTTGTCTGGCGGTTTGGCCGTTTCGCGGTATGGCAGCGCGAAGTGGCTCCCATTCTGAACTGATCTTTACCCCGTGTTTGCTGTCGTTTGTGGCCAATGAAGTGTCATGCCGAATTGGTGCTTAATCGCGCAGCAAATGCAATGAGAGCCGCTCTAGCTGCCCGCTACATACAGCCTATCCAGAACACGCTTTAGTGGCGCCCTCTCGCGCCGTCGACACGGAGTACGGCAGCCGTGAGCACTCGCTCAGCTCACCACCCCTCGTCTAGTTCACGGCCACTCAAGCAACCAAGGACGTCATGAAGGAGGTTATTTTTTGCTTGTTTTTGTAATTTTAATTCGCCTATAACTTCTAAAATAAATCGAAATTCGAGAAAAGAAAAGTGTCATTAAGTCACTACGTTCAGTGCACTCAGGTTTGGTGCAAATTAAAAATGAGTAAAAAAGCCATTGCAGGGCCCCTTTAAGGATAGGCTTTCAAGGAAGAGGGTTACGTCGGCAACGTTAGGTGGAACACCTCAGATGGCTCTGGGATATGCCTCCGTGCTGGGCATCTGCCTTCCGTCGATGAAAAGGCGCAATACACTCGGTTTTGGAGAAGCACCAAGAGCGTCATTGTTTTTGAAATTGAGGAGACGTTCCCCCATCTCTGTACTGTCGTGGCCTTGGCTAACGCGGCCCCGTTGCTGTTTCTGTGTGTTCTGATGTCACATTCAATTGGGGCGCACCACACCGCACCGCGCTGCACCGACGGACGCGTCGCGTTCAGATGGTCGTGTCGGTGCGGCTGCACTACGTTCATTTGGGACTTCGTGCGGCGCACGACACCGGCGCGTTGCTGCACCAGCTGCACCGTCGACAGGAGGCCGTGCAGCTTCGCGCACTGCGGGCCGGTGTGGCCTTGAGTTAACGCTCTCCGCCTCCTTCGGCCCCTTCTTTCCCTCGCTTCGTCTTCCTCGTCTCGGTAAACATGGCGGCTCGGGAGACTCTCGCTAGATGGCGCGCGCCGCCGCCATACTCGCGGCGGATTTTGTTCAATGGTCCACCCGTTTATGTTTTGCCCTTGAAGTGACCGCGCCAAGCGCGTTGCACGGCGGAATGCTTCGTGTTCACTTGGTAGTGCGTCATGCGCTGCACCTGCGCAGTGGCGCGGCCTTGGGGGCAGCATTTTCTCGGTGCTGTGTGCGCCCCAATTGAATGTGACATAAGTTTGCGAACGGGCTGGACTAGGGACTTTCAAGGACGTCACGTCCTCGCTCACGAAGGAAAGAGGGTGCGTGAAGAAAATGGGAGGGGTACTTTTGGCTAACATTAAAAACGAGCGTGTTGGTAAACACTTAAACATTCGGAAAGAATAAACACAAATTCGGGACGAAAACAGACGCATACAACTTCTTGTGTGAATAAACACAAATTCGTCCCGGAATTTGTGTTTATTCTTTCCGAATGTTTAAGTACTTTTGGCTGTTTGTTGGAAGATAACCTGTTTTTAGTCAGACGAAATACAGCCTATGTCATAGGCTGGTTGCCCTGTTTTTCTGTCTATGAACGCCAACTGAATGCGCAACAATGGATGGCGTTCGTAGGCTGTCACTTCCTACCTTTGGCGATGGTGGATAGAAGGGAAAGTGTGATGGACGCCGTATGTGCGCAATCATAAAAGAGAGTCGATAGCGCGATGAAAATTTTTAGAGAGCCTAGATTGAAGAGAGGGTTCATCTCAAGCCATGGGAATGGATTGCAATATAATGGCGGGCACCTCCTGCGGCGACCGGTCGTAAGTGCGCATGCGCTTCGTTTTCGTGTGGCGAGGAGGAAAGCAGCAGGAAAGGCGGAGGCCTTTGCAGACGGTCAACCCTTGCGTCACCTCCTCGCAGCTCGTATTGTAAATGCGGCCCATAAATCACGTGAACCCGATCGAACAGTTGGGCACTCTAATGCAAGCTCTCTAAAACTTTTGGGGACCGCTGTTCGCCTGCTGACTGCAGTGCCGCTGGCAGGCTCCAAAATATTGATTACGAAATTTTCATGGCGGAATTCCGCGCGCGACCCACTTAACAGGTAAATCGCGCGCAATCCATGTAGTTTCAAAAAATACAGACTGACGTGGTGCCGTGTGCGTGCCAGGTCAGAGAAGGGCGCAAGTTGCAATGAAAATCTTCGCCACCACGAGGGCTCGTAGCGACCGAGATTGTCGTTGTTTCGTGTCAAGAAACACATTCGGCAAACATTCTGGATGATGTTTGTACAGGGATAGTTTTTCTTTCTAATGAATCGGCAATGTATCGATCACGCAACTTTATAGCGTGCTTTTCTGAGGTGCGATTAAGGTGATTGACCTGCAACAAAATGAGCTCCGCATTCTGTGAACGACTTTATTTTTTTGGGCTCGATATTTCGCAAATTTTGGCAATGATTTGCGGGCAGAAAAGTTTTGCAATTAGGAGTAGTTTACTATGTATTATTTACCATGGAGTAATAGATTCGCGGCATATATTTTTCGCGGTAATATTCAGGTCGATAAATTTTCAAAAGTTAGGTTCTCATGAAATTTAAATCGTTTAAAGGAGTCGCGTATGGTCATTTGCCTCCCCAGCCATAGCAGGGCCCGACAGGTCTCCCATTTTCAACGCTCAATCCCGCGCCGCTCTTTCGTTATGGTCAAATTTATCGAAGGAAAACCGACAAAAACTCGTCCCTCCCCCGCCGGGGCCGATTCCGACATCAAAGCGCAAAACCGCGCTTTGGCATCCCTTGGGCCCACCGGGAATCACATGGTGCCACTCGCGTCAAACAAAATGGCAGCCTTGCTTTCCTCCCAGCCTAGTCCCGCCTAGGAATCCGTGCGTGTTCTACTCTCAAAACGAAAAACTGGAAAAAAGGTGGGTTTTGATCAGTTGAACATTGTACTCCCGTCGAGTTTTGGAGTGATTGACGCTTGGGGCGAATACAGAATGCACTAACAATTGGGCAGTGTCTTGTCTTCTAGGTGGTATCGGCACCATGCCCTCCAAAACAGAATTAACCAATTATTTGTGACATATCTCCTCCCGTGTTACAGCGCATGCGAGAATATGCAGCGAGAATATGAGAAAAATTAAAACAACGTTATTAAGCAGGCGAGCTGGTTGTCCGTCGGCCTCCGTCTCGGGTTTTAGTAGGCCGATGAGTCAAATACCGGACAAAACCTCGGGGCCCTTTCCATAAAGGTAGGAAGCTTCTTGAGGCGACATTACGCCACCAGAGGTGAAGCCAGAAGTGGGAAGAAACACGCCTTCTAAAGATGACCAAAACCACACCTATCTTTGTCACCCTTGGGTGTGCCCGAGGGTGACCAAAAAAGCTGTGGTTTTTGTCATCGTTGGAGACATGTCCCTCCAAACTTCTTGCTTCACCTTTGGTGGCGTAATGTCGCCTCAAGAAGCTTCCTACCTCCATGGTCCCGGCGTTCCCTTGCTTTTCTTACAATAAAGCATCACGGTGTTCTCTTTTTTCTTTTATAAACATTTTATTTCCGTTAACCTAAGTGTGCTTACTCTTCTGTTACAGCATAATATTGTCTAGATGTCAGGTCAAGGTCATAATATTTGAAACTTTTTTAAAAATTTTATTTGCACCTCCTTTACTTTATTTGTAAAATTACGTTAAATTTTTCTAAATGTTAAAATCTTTATGAGCCGATGATGACACGAAATTATTCACTTTTCTTATTGCAGAGGTTAAACATTACCCTAAAAGTGACTTTTGATGTCTCGATCAGAATTATAAAATAAAGCTGACTGAACCAAAGGTTAGGAATAAGGCTGAAAAATAGGAATAACTAGGGATAAGGCTGAGAAAGTTACCTTTTGGTTCTTTATTGAAAACCCACATATAAATACCATTTTTTATTTATTACCAAAAGTACGAACAGCTTTATTCTAACACACGTATAAATAAGAAAATAAACAAGGAGCACTTACGTCACAGAATGTATAGTTCTCATTATTTAGACTACAGGTGTTTCTCTCGTTCAAAAAGTCAGACGGAAGATACGTCGAATTCACAGGCACAGAAGAATCCGTTCTCAAGCAGCTGCAATTTTTGATACTAGAAGGAAGAAATTATCAAAATACAGCAAGCTCACGCACACACACACACACACACACACACACACACACACACACACACACACACACACACACACACATATATATATATATATATATATATATATAGATAGATAGATATAGATAGATAGGATAGATAGGATAGATAGGATAGATAGATAGATAGATAGATAGATAGATAGATAGATAGATAGATAGATAGATAGATAGATAGATAGATAGATAGTTTTACGGTAGAAAAACGCTCTTGAGACGGTTGTTTGGAGTTTTAAAACATATTATTGGTGAGGTTCAGCGACGTTTCGGCCTGGGACAGACGTTTTTCAAGACTGGTGACAGAAGCGAATTATTTACACCCCTTGACTACATCCCGTGGCCCATGACGTCAAGGGTTATGCTAATTCTAAACACGTGGCTCCTTCAAGAGCCCCACGATAGACTCGACACAGTTTGTAACGGGAGCGTGCTCCACCAGTGAACCAAGCTCGTGCCGGGCAAGCTCGTGCCCGGGCAGATCGCAGAGGCGCCATAATAAAAGGCTAGCCCTAGTTGACCTCCCGCAGTGCGAACCTTCTTCTCGCGTCGATACATGGTGTCAGAAGTGTGTGCAGATTCGCAACATCGCGAATCTGCACATTCAGTACGCCTTTCGGTCGTTACAGCTTTTTGCGATTACCGTTCGGCATAGCATCAGCGCCGGAAGTTTTTCAGAAAGCGATGACTCAGATATTCGACGGTCTTCCAGGCGTACGTGTACAATAGATGACGTGTTAATTTGGGGAACCAACAAAGCGGAACATGACGAGCGGCTGCGTAATGCTCTCGAAGCTGCGCGCAAGAGTGGCATTACCCTCAATGCTGGGAAGTGCCAGTTCGGAGTGAGCGAAATCACTTATTTGGGAGATCGAATAAGCAAGACAGGGATTAGGCCTGACCCCTGTTTAGTACAGAGTGTTGTGCAGATGCCAGCTCCGACAACTAAAAAAGAGGTTCAGCGAATCCTTGGAATTGTCACATATTTCAGCAAGTACATACCTTGCTGCACGGAGAAGACGAAGCTGCTCCGAAGTCTTATGAGGGACGACACGCCTTTCGTCTGGGAGCCACACCACGCACAAGAATGGCAAGACCTCAAAGTGGTGCTAACAAAGGCGCCACTGCTGGCGATCTACGATCCCACACGGGACACCAAGGTGTCTACAGACGCATCAAGGTACGGCCTTGGCGCAGCGCTGTTTCAACTACATGGTGCAAACTGGCGTCCAGTAGCTTACGGCTCTAGAGTGCTCACTGATTGTGAGTCAAGGTACTCCCAAATAGAAAAGGAAACACTTGGAACTGTTTACGGGTGTGAGAAGTTCCACGACTTCATCTACGGCAGGACAATAACTCTAGAACAGACCATCAGCCACTAATCGCCATCTCTAAGAAATCTCTTGGCGACATGCCGCCCCGTCTTCAACGTTTTTTATCCGACTAATGAAGTATGACTATTGCTTCCAGTTCGTCCCTGGAAAACAGCTCGTCCTGGCGGATGCGCTCTCACGGGCACCGTTGCCAGGCAGCCCAAAAGGGAGCACCGCACAATGACGTGGAGGTTCACGCAATCTCCATCCTCTCCAGCTTGGTGAGTGAGGCAACGTCCACGAGGCTCAGACAGGAAACCGCAAACGATGCTGTGTTGGGCACTGTAATCAAATCTGTTCAAAACAACTGGCCGGTGGTAGGAGACTTTAAGGCATATTCTTCTGAGTTGTCAGTGATTGACGGCATGCTCTTCAAAGGTGCTAAGGTAGTGATACCGAAGAGTCTCCGCCTAGAGATGCTAAAGAGGCTTCATGAAGGTCACTTGGGCAGCAACAAGTGTAAAGCCAAAGCGCGGCTTTTGATGTTTTGGCCGGGCATGACATCTGAGATTGAGGACATGATTAGAAAGTGTGCCACATGCAAGCAGTTCGCGTATCAGCAGCCAGCAGAGCCCCTATTAATGAGGCAGACACCGTCTCAACCATGGTCCCGAGTTGGAGCCGATTTGTGCGAGTATGCTGGGAAAACGTACCTCATTACGTTTGACGCGTACTCCAATTATCCCGAAGTGGAGCCTCTAGACAACACCACCACAGCAGCGGTAGTCCACAAGCTCGCGGGAATTTTCGCGAGACATGGGATTCCACTAGAGTTATGCAGCGACAATGGCCCCCAGTTCTCCTCAAAAGAGTTCCGGGATTTCGCTAGACGGTACGATTTTCGGCATGTCACATCCAGTCCGTATTTTCCACAATCAAACGGTCTCGCGGAGAAGGGCGTACAGATAATCAAGAAAATTTTAAGAAAATACGGTCACTCAAAGCGGAGATTTCTACCTAGGTCTCCTCAGGGCCAGGGTTGGGCAGAAATACTCGAAAATGTATTTGGAAATACAAATACTGGGATACATTAAAATAGTAGCCAAAATACTGATACTAAAATACATCTGTAAAAATGTATCGCGATACGTATCGGAAATACATTTTAAATAGAGGCAAAAAGTATTTGGAAATACAAATACAGGAATACATTTTAGGGAGGGCAGAAATACAAATACAGAAATACTGATACTGCAATACATTTTTCACATTCTTTAGAAACGCCAACTGAGATGAAGTTTGAGAAGTGGAAGTTTTTGATCCCGAAATTACTCACCCGTAGGCTTGGCACTTTGCCTTGGAGGTATTGGTTTTGGACGACGAAAAGTCTTCAATGGGCTCAAAAAAAAAAACGTTCCATCAAGGACTGACCGCGGTTCCTGCCCTGGCATCCTGTCTGTCTGACGAGGGATGCGAAAATACTTCGACCTCTAAATAAATTCTGTCACCCTAAATACCATCAAAACATCACCACACCCCTGTCCAATAAGGACGTCCCTGCCAACATTGATCAGATGACGTCACGGTGGAATGAACTGGTATTCTTTATCTGTAGGTGTGGCCCTTGAACATGAAACTTTACCACGCTGGTGTATCAAAGTGCAATAGGTACTTTCGTTGTAGGTTACCTCGTTGAAGATCGTGCAGGCAGTGTCATTTAGAATTTTAGAGAATAGTGGACCACCTGAAGCATCTTGGAACACGTGTCTCATCTTCTGTTACGGTTGAAAAAACGATACGATGGCATCCCTGTTGTGAAGGTCCTTCATGCAGACCCTCCGCCACCGACGCATGGATCGCAGCCATCAAGTTTAGCCTAGCATCGTCCAAGCAGAGACCTCGTGGATTGCGACCTGATATTGCCGGCACAGGTGCGAGCTCTCAGAGAAAGAGCGCGCTCAAGACGAGTCGCAGGTGTACGAAGTCTGGTCGGCACAGCGAGGCCACGTCTGGCCTCCTTCCTGGGTTTTCGGATCCCCAGAGCAGCGGGTCACGTTCACGTCGGTTGATGACGTACCGGTGAGCCGTGCAATATTATGGACGCAGCCGCAGACGCATTCGAATATGTGTTAACTTCACTGCGTGAGTCATCCTACTATTTCAAGTCAACCACCGCCAGGCTCGTGCTGCAACGGACTGTGACTCAGCTTTTCCGGCTGGGTGTACTGTGTACGCTAAGGCAAGAGATACATTTACAAGCGGACATTAGATGTCAGTACACAATTACTCAAGAAATTCTTACCTAAGGACCTGCGGCAGAAGATGCTCTGACTCCACTCCTGGCACGCCACCGAGTTCGAGCCCCCGACTAAACAGCACTTCTCAGAGGAGAGAGGAGGACGCACAGAAAATAGTTTGGAGAATCGGAAAGAACCTTGGTCAGCATGGTAACAATGCCCCAGCACCTCTTGACCCTGGTGCCCGCAGAAGTAAAAAAAAAAAAGCGTTCGGATTTGTATTTTTTTAGGAGGGGGGAGGGAGTATTTCTCAAGAAATGTTACGAAATACATTTCACCCTGATTGTATCGCGATACAAAGAAACATTCCAAAATGTATTTCGATACAGAAATACAGATACTGGTGAAAAAAATGTATCGCGATACAGAAATACAGATACGAAATGTATTTCTGAAATACTATCGCGATACATTTGTATCGCGATACTGCCCAAACCTGGGTCTCTCAACTATAGATCATCACCCTTGGAGGATGGAAGATCGCCCAGTGAGCTGCTAATGGGACGACGTCATTAGGTCGCTGGTCCCTGATTTCACCGTGGAGCCCGCAGACCACGTGAAAAAGCGTCAGCAGCTCCGATCAACGAGGCACCTACCACCATCAGTCAGGGGACGTTGTCCGCATAAGGGACAGAAAGGGGTGGCGAAACAAGGCCAAAGTTCAAGAAAAGGTGGCACCAAGGTCCTACAAGGTCGTAACAGAGGACGGGAGAGAGCTGCGTCGCAACCGGCAACACCTCATCGCAACGCCCGAAGTCTTCGTTCCTGACCCTCAGCCCGACGACAACGACGCACCCTGGTGACCTCGGCCCAGCCATCTAGGAACCTTCCGGGCACATCTTGCTCTCAAAGCACACCCCCAGCAATTAGTGCAACCCCGGTTGCCCCACGGGTCATTGGAGTCCCGGCACCAACGCGAGCCTCGACACGGATGCGGCGTCTTCCTCAGCGGCTTCACTACGATGCCAATTTCAATCAACTCTCCTAGTGTGTGCTGTTTGTTAATTTATTCAATCGTTTAATGTCTTAAGACGTGGTGTTT
The DNA here is from genome assembly GCA_037355805.1 of Ixodes ricinus. Classification (NCBI taxonomy): domain Eukaryota; kingdom Metazoa; phylum Arthropoda; class Arachnida; order Ixodida; family Ixodidae; genus Ixodes; species Ixodes ricinus. The sequence continues at coordinate 13,148 of JAZHYW010065593.1, forward strand.
GTTACATCAACTTCGCTCGTGTGTGTTAAAAAAAAAAAAAGAATGAAAAGGGAAGGTGTAACGGGAGCGTGCTCCACCAGTGAACCAAGCTCGTGCCCGGGCAGATCGCAGAGGCGCCATAATAAAAGGCTAGCCCTAGTTGACCTCCGCGCTGTGCGAACCTTCTTCTCGCGTCGATACACAGTTATCGCCACAAAAGCCGATTATTTGGGCCTAGCCCGAAGGATAAGCCCCCAGCGTAAACCTGGGCGGTGGAAAGAGACCCGTACAACACTGGAAAATTTGACTGACCGAAAACGGAGAGGCATCCACAAAACTGCAGGTGCTACTTGATCAGCAAAAATAAAAGAAAAGACAGCATTTGAGAAAACACCTTGCCAGCTGCCTTTTCCGTTAAAATATTAGTGGAATGTGTGAAAAGCCAGCTGGAAACGTGTTTTCTGAAATGCTGTTTTTTTTACTTACTTTGATTTTTGCTGAGGCAATTGGCGCCTGCAGTTTTGTGGCTGCCTCTCCGTTTTCGGTCACAGTCAAATTTTGCAGTGCTGTACGGGTCTTTTCCGCCGGCCAGGTTTACGCATGAGGCTTATCCTTCGGGCTAAGCCCTAAATATTCGGCCTTTCGGCCTTTGTGGCGATAACTGTGTCGAGTTTATCGTGGGGCTCTTGAAGGAGCCTGGGGTTTTGAATTAGCATAATCCATTGTGGTCATGCGCACGTGATTTAGTCAAGGTGTGTCAATATTTCGTTTCATGTAACCAGTTTTGAAAAAGGTCTGTTTCAGGCCGAAACGTTGACGAACTTTACCAGTAATATATTTTAAAACTCCAAACAACCGTCTCAAGTTTGTTTTTCTGCCGTTTATACTTTTCGGCATCCTGAGCTACGTTTCTCTCTCTCTCTCTCTCGCTCTCTCTCTTTATATATATATATATATATATATATATATATATATATATATATATATATATATATATATTTATACGTTTAGATACCATTGTTTCAATACAAGTCCTGTAATCTGGTTGAGCTTGTTAACTTACAGTTAGCTACATATTCACTGATAAAACAATGGTTCTTATTGCGTAAGAATTATTCGAAGTATTTAGCTAAAATATAGACATATTTTTCCAGGCAATGTAATCCTAAAATGTAAAGCAGTCCAACATTTCGACCAAGTCGGTTTCAAAAGTGGTCCCTTTTCGCATTTAGGTAGGTTTAAAAGTCTTTATTGATATAATAATTTCTCAGTAAATAAGGTAGAATATAATTTACAAAGATTTCAAAGAAAGCCTACCAAGAGCGCATCGCTCGGACACGCTGTACGCAGTTTGTTTTACAGAAGTATGTAAATCCCTGTCGACATACGCATGTTTATTTCTTAAATATCTTTCAAATATATTATGAATACAACATTCGTGAATTTTATTGGTTTCTAACTTCCTTAAAAGTAAATAAAGATGTATCAGTTCAAATGCCTTCGAGAAGTGAATGCGTACACCCTTAGTTATAAACGCTCATTACAATGTTTCGGCAGTGTGTTTTTGTCAGTGAAAGTGACAAGGGCTGCAGTCAGTGAGAGGATGAAAACCGCAGGGCGTCTTTTTCAAAAGGTCGGCCTCCATCACGCGCTTTTTGTCTGCCGTGCCACGGCCGCTTGATAAGGACTCCCCTTGGGAGCGGCCTGCCGTATGCCTCGCGCCGCCGGTGAGAGCGATAGTACTACTTTACCCCGCAGCGCCAGCCGTGGCGCTCGTTATCGGCGAAAGGCGAGAGGCGCAGTCCGCCCGGCGCGGCCTGGTGTGGCGTTTTAGATTGTTTTTCGTGAAGCGGCAAGTCTCATTTGAAACGAGTGCCAGATTGCATGAATGATGTGACAAATCTGTGTCGAATAAAAGCACATGATTCTTTCTGCGAGGAGCTCACTCAGCTGCAGGGTGCGCGTTAGAGCCGCATTCAGCTGGCAGTATGAGCGAATTGTCGTTTTCTTGTTCCCGTCCCCGTTTCTATTACCACTGTAATATATGAGTTATAGTTGGATATAGCTAGGCCGTATAATTTCCGATTTTAACCGATGCTCGAGCACGCTCGAGCTGTGCCTTTTATTCTGTGAGGGACAATAAGAAACGGATTCCTCGTGCATAACTTCTGCAATATAAACTTCATTGTTCACGAACAGATCAAGGGGAGTCATATAGTTCGCAAGCGGAATACCTTTCGGGAAAGAGGCTTCCGCGAAAGTCTCAATATATTTTCTAGAGAGCTGTTTAGGTCACCAGCCGAGTTAGCCAGAAGAGGTCTGAGGAGCTTCCCGAGAAAGAGCTCGCAGAGTTCTTAGCTGTGGTACCGGTCTCTGCAGTTAGTACACCACATCAGAGGGCAGTCCATAAGGTGTGAAGCTCAGCGCTCGAGAGAACCCTTGCCAATTCGTCCAGAACGACGAATCTCTGCCGACCGTAGAGCCCTCTCGACAAAGGTGCAGACAAGCTTGCACGGCCAGACAGCTTCAGGTCGTGGATAGCTGAGTCCTCCTGTGGTCAAGGCTAAACACGAACTG
>JAZHYW010065594.1:0-10755 GCA_037355805.1 Ixodes ricinus
CGATAAGTAACACGAAGCACCTTCCCAGCATTTGCTTTGTGGTTACGCGTGCGGACGCTCCGACACTCTCTCCTTTCGCACTCATCGAACGCCACTCGCACCAATTGAACACTCGGCGGACCCCACCGCCACATAATAGCACCGATAAGTAACACGAAGCACCTTCCCCAGCATTTGCTTTGTGGTTATGCGTGCGGACGCTCCGACACTCTCTCCTTTCGCACTCATCGAACGCCACTCGCACCAATTGAACACTCGGCGGACCCCACCGCCACATAATAGCACCGATAAGTAACACGAAGCACCTTCCCCAGCATTTGCTTTGTGGTTACGCGTGCGGACGCTCCGACACTCTCCTTTCGCACTCATCGAACGCCACTCGCACCAATTGAACACTCGGCGGACCCCACCGCCACATAATAGCACCGATAAGTAACACGAAGCACCTTCCCCAGCATTTGCTTTGTGGTTACGCGTGCGGACGCTCCGACATCTCTCCTTTCGCACTCATCGAACGCCACTCGCACCAATTGAACACTCGGCGGACCCCACCGCCACATAATAGCACCGATAAGTAACACGAAGCACCTTCCCCAGCATTTGCTTTGTGGTTACGCGTGCGGACGCTCCGACACTCTCTCCTTTCGCACTCATCGAACGCCACTCGCACCAATTGAACACTCGGCGGACCCCACCGCCACATAATAGCACCGATAAGTAACACGAAGCACCTTCCCCAGCATTTGCTTTGTGGTTATGCGTGCGGACGCTCCGACGCTCTCTCCTTTCGCACTCATCGAACGCCACTCGCACCAATTGAACACTCGGCGGACCCCACCGCCACATAATAGCACCGATAAGTAACACGAAGCACCTTCCCCAGCATTTGCTTTGTGGTTATGCGTGCGGACGCTCCGACGCTCTCTCCTTTCGCACTCATCGAACGCCACTCGCACCAATTGAACACTCGGCGGACCCCACCGCCACATAATAGCACCGATAAGTAACACGAAGCACCTTCCCCAGCATTTGCTTTGTGGTTATGCGTGCGGACGCTCCGACACTCTCTCCTTTCGCACTCATCGAACGCCACTCGCACCAATTGAACACTCGGCGGACCCCACCGCCACATAATAGCACCGATAAGTAACACGAAGCACCTTCCCCAGCATTTGCTTTGTGGTTATGCGTGCGGACGCTCCGACACTCTCCTTTCGCACTCATCGAACGCCACTCGCACCAATTGAACACTTGGCGGACCCCACCGCCACATAATAGCACCGATAAGTAACACGAAGCACCTTCCCCAGCATTTGCTTTGTGGTTATGCGTGCGGACGCTCCGACACTCTCTCCTTTCGCACTCATCGAACGCCACTCGCACCAATTGAACACTCGGCGGACCCCACCGCCACATAATAGCACCGATAAGTAACACGAAGCACCTTCCCCAGCATTTGCTTTGTGGTTATGCGTGCGGACGCTCCGACACTCTCTCCTTTCGCACTCATCGAACGCCACTCGCACCAATTGAACACTCGGCGGACCCCACCGCCACATAATAGCACCGATAAGTAACACGAAGCACCTTCCCCAGCATTTGCTTTGTGGTTATGCGTGCGGACGCTCCGACACTCTCTCCTTTCGCACTCATCGAACGCCACTCGCACCAATTGAACACTCGGCGGACCCCACCGCCACATAATAGCACCGATAAGTAACACGAAGCACCTTCCCCAGCATTTGCTTTGTGGTTATGCGTGCGGACGCTCCGACACTCTCTCCTTTCGCACTCATCGAACGCCACTCGCACCAATTGAACACTCGGCGGACCCCACCGCCACATAATAGCACCGATAAGTAACACGAAGCACCTTCCCCAGCATTTGCTTTGTGGTTATGCGTGCGGACGCTCCGACGCTCTCTCCTTTCGCACTCATCGAACGCCACTCGCACCAATTGAACACTCGGCGGACCCCACCGCCACATAATAGCACCGATAAGTAACACGAAGCACCTTCCCCAGCATTTGCTTTGTGGTTATGCGTGCGGACGCTCCGACACTCTCTCCTTTCGCACTCATCGAACGCCACTCGCACCAATTGAACACTCGGCGGACCCCACCGCCACATAATAGCACCGATAAGTAACACGAAGCACCTTCCCCAGCATTTGCTTTGTGGTTATGCGTGCGGACGCTCCGACGCTCTCTCCTTTCGCACTCATCGAACGCCACTCGCACCAATTGAACACTCGGCGGACCCCACCGCCACATAATAGCACCGATAAGTAACACGAAGCACCTTCCCCAGCATTTGCTTTGTGGTTATGCGTGCGGACGCTCCGACACTCTCTCCTTTCGCACTCATCGAACGCCACTCGCACCAATTGAACACTCGGCGGACCCCACCGCCACATAATAGCACCGATAAGTAACACGAAGCACCTTCCCCAGCATTTGCTTTGTGGTTATGCGTGCGGACGCTCCGACGCTCTCTCCTTTCGCACTCGTCGAACGCCACTCGCACCAATTGAACACTCGGCGGACCCCACCGCCACATAATAGCACCGATAAGTAACACGAAGCACCTTCCCCAGCATTTGCTTTGTGGTTATGCGTGCGGACGCTCCGACACTCTCTCCTTTCGCACTCATCGAACGCCACTCGCACCAATTGAACACTCGGCGGACCCCACCGCCACATAATAGCACCGATAAGTAACACGAAGCACCTTCCCCAGCATTTGCTTTGTGGTTATGCGTGCGGACGCTCCGACACTCTCTCCTTTCGCACTCATCGAACGCCACTCGCACCAATTGAACACTCGGCGGACCCCACCGCCACATAATAGCACCGATAAGTAACACGAAGCACCTTCCCCAGCATTTGCTTTGTGGTTATGCGTGCGGACGCTCCGACGCTCTCTCCTTTCGCACTCATCGAACGCCACTCGCACCAATTGAACACTCGGCGGACCCCACCGCCACATAATAGCACCGATAAGTAACACGAAGCACCTTCCCCAGCATTTGCTTTGTGGTTACGCGTGCGGACGCTCCGACGCTCTCTCCTTTCGCACTCGTCGAACGCCACTCGCACCAATTGAACACTCGGCGGACCCCACCGCCACATAATAGCACCGATAAGTAACACGAAGCACCTTCCCCAGCATTTGCTTTGTGGTTATGCGTGCGGACGCTCCGACACTCTCCTTTCGCACTCATCGAACGCCACTCGCACCAATTGAACACTCGGCGGACCCCACCGCCACATAATAGCACCGATAAGTAACACGAAGCACCTTCCCCAGCATTTGCTTTGTGGTTATGCGTGCGGACGCTCCGACACTCTCTCCTTTCGCACTCATCGAACGCCACTCGCACCAATTGAACACTCGGCGGACCCCACCGCCACATAATAGCACCGATAAGTAACACGAAGCACCTTCCCCAGCATTTGCTTTGTGGTTATGCGTGCGGACGCTCCGACGCTCTCTCCTTTCGCACTCGTCGAACGCCACTCGCACCAATTGAACACTCGGCGGACCCCACCGCCACATAATAGGCACCGATAAGCTTACATACAACAATTATCATTTAGTAATTCTTTTTGCCCCCCAACTTGTCAAGATTCTTTTTCCTCTGTGCTTGTATACTTCACTAAATATTGTTTTGCTAATTTCTACCATTGCCACCTATAACCTGGCGATTGTAGGTACCTTTATTCATTTGTTGAAATATATTTTATTAATGTGAAATTACATATCGAATCCTTGTGCTTGTGAACATGTTTAGCTTGTTTTTTCTCACCTTTTTTATGTTTGGCACCTGTGAATTAATTCACGCTCTGTATGTGTAAATATTTTTTCTATTGTGTGTATTGATGCATACCTTTACGTCGTTTTTTCCTCACCTTTTTATGTTTGACTTGTGTTGATTCACGCTCCTGTATACCTGTAAATATTTTTGTATTGGGGTGTATGTACCTTTACGTGGTTTTTTTTCTCCTTTTTTTTTGTTTGGTTCATGCTCATGTAAGTGTAAATATTTTTCTATTGTGTGTATCTGTACCAAACGTCTTAATAAAAAACAATCCAGTGCCGTTTTGAAACAAACAAAACGTGTGCTCACTAAAAAAAAAAAAGAAATTCGAACACCTGCCAGGAGCGCAACAATTGCGCGCACAATAGGTGCCCACATGTCTGTCTGTCTCAGGGTGAAGACACTATCCATTGTTGCATTCTGAATCTTCAGCGCGTGACGCTCTCGCGCACTGGTGCGTGACGCGGCGCTAAGATGTCGTCGTCTGCATTAAGCCGTAGCTACGCGCTCGAGCTGATTGACACCAGATTGCGCGTACTTCAAAATGCGCAAAAAAACGATTGGGCGTAAAAATGGCTGAGCTGTCACCTACTCGCACAGACGTAAAAGACAGCGAAACGAAAAAAAAACTTGGCGGCGCGTATTTGAAGGGGCGCGCCCGCGCGTTTGTTGTTAAAGCCCCTTTATCCTGGGAAAAGTGGCGCCAATCTGAATCCAGCTGCCGCGCGCACTATTGGTCAGTCGTCACGTGACATCTGGCTTTCGGTTTTGGACTTCCGGTCGTCGCGAATTTCCCAAGATGTTGCTACGCCGTAGCTGACGGCGGCTGACGGCCAGCTGCGCCCGTAGAAAAGTCGACCGGAAAGCTTTTCAGTGTTCCCTCTGAAACGAAAAATGAATCTCGGAGGAAGATCTTGCTTCACCGAATCGGTCGAAAAGATTTCAACCCGACGGGAGCCGTAAGTTACGCGAGGTAGGTGCTCTGTATACTCATTAGCATGCAAAAAGACAGCTGTTTAGAGTGAGTTATGCATTCCATTCCACCGTAAACGCGAGCGATGTAATAGCGAGCACAACATTGCCAACTCTGGCATGCACAGACGCTCGTGCCGTGGAAGTAAAGGTCCCTACGCACAGTGGCGTTTGAGAGCGCTTGACTGCGTTGCGTCGAGAAACGAAAGCGAGTCACCGGCACATCTGTGCTTCGTATGAAGCGTGGAACCCAATTCAAGGAATTGCTTGGCACGCGATAAAATAATATGGATGTCCTGCGTTCTCGCAGTCGCAACGCAGTGAAACGCTCTCAAACGGAACTGTGCGTCGGCCTGCTCCTAATCGTGCTTTTGGTATCGGCGTCGCTCGCAATTACGGGTGTTTGCGGAGTACACCGTGGTGCGGAGTACGCGCTTTCGTACGCAACACTTGACGAAAGCGCGTACTCCGCACCACGGTGTACTCCGCAAACACCCGTAATTGCGAGCGACGCCGATACCAAAAGCACGATTAGGAGCAGGCCGACGCACAGTTCCGTTTGAGAGCGTTTCACTGCGTTGCGACTGCGAGAACGCAGGACATCCATACTTATTTTATCGCGTGCCAAGCAATTCCTTGAATTGGGTTCCACGCTTCATACGAAGCACAGATGTGCCGGTGACTCGCTTTCGTTTCTCGACGCAACGCAGTCAAACGCTCTCAAACGCCACTGTGCGTAGGGACCTTTACTTCCACGGCACGAGCGTCTGTGCATGCCAAGTTGGCAATGTTGTGCTCGCTATTACATCGCTCGCGTTTACGGTGGAATGGAATGCATAACTCACTCTAAACAGCTGTCTTTTTGCATGCTAATGAGTATACAGAGCACCTACCTCGCGTAACTTACGGCTCCCGTCGGGTTGAAATCTTTTCGACCGATTCGGTGAAGCAAGATCTTCCTCCGAGATTCATTTTTCGTTTCAGAGGGAACTACTGAAAAGCTTTCCGGTCGACTTTTCTACGGGCGCAGCTGGCCGTCAGCCGCCGTCAGCTACGGCGTAGCAACATCTTGGGAAATTCATGACGACCGGAAGTCCAAAACCGAAAGCCAGATGTCACGTGACGACTGGCCAATAGTGCGCGCGGCGGCTAGTTCAAAGATTGGCGCCACTTTTCCCAGGATAAAGGAACTTTAACAACAAACGCGCGGGCGCGCGCCCGCCAAATACGCGCCGCCAAGTTTTTTTTTTTTTCTACGTTGTGCGCTAGAGTGCCTTCATACACACGCGCTCATTTGCTTGAGTGGTGACATCTCAGCCATTTTTACGCCCAATCGTTTTTTTATGCATTTTGAAGTACGCGCAATCTGGTGTCAATCAGCTCGAGCGCGTAGCTTTGGCTAATGCAGAGACGACATTTTAGCGCCCACGTCACGCACCAAGTGCGCGAGAGCGTCACGCGCTGAAGATTCAGTGCAACAATGGATGTCTTCACCCTGAGACAGACAGACATGTAGGCACCCTATTGTGCGCGCAATTGTTGCGCTCCTGGCGGGTGTTCGAATTTCTTTTTTTTTTCAGTGAGCACACGTTTTGTTTGTTTCAAAACAGCACTGGATTGTTTTTTATTAAGACGTTTGGTACAGATACACACAATAGAAAAATATTTACACTTACATGAGCATGAACCAAACAAAAAAAAGGAGAAAAAAACCACGTAAAGGTACATATACACCCAATACAAAATATATTTACAGGTATACAGGAGCGTGAATCAACACAAGTCAAACATAAAAAGGTGAGGAAAAAACGACGTAAAGGTATGCATCAATACACACAATAGAAAAAATATTTACACATACACGAGCGTGAATTAATTCACAGGTGCCAAACATAAAAAGGTGAGAAAAAAAACAAGCTAAACATGTTCACAAGCACAAGGATTCGATATGTAATTTCACATTAATAAAATATATTTCAACAAATGAATAAAGGTACCTACAATCATGAGTTATAGTGGCAATGGTAAATTAACAAAACAATATTTAGTGAAGTATACAAGCACAGAGGAAAAAGAATCTTGACAAGTTGGGGGCAAAAAGAATTACTAAATGATAATTGTTGTATGTAAGCAAATATTTCAAAAGATCACAGAGACGAAATGCCACAGGTCAAATTGAACAAAAGTGAGTTTTATTATAAGCCAAGAAAAACGCTTCGTGTTACTTATCGGTGCTATTATGTGGCGGTGGGGTCCGCCAAGCGTTCGACTGGTGCGAGTGGCGTTCGACGAGTGCGAAAGGAGAGAGCGTCGGAGCGTCCGCACGCATAACCACAAAGCAAATGCTGGGAAGGTGCTTCGTGTTACTTATCGGTGCTATTATGTGGAGGTGGGGTCCGCCGAGTGTTCAATTGGTGCGAGTGGCGTTCGACGAGTGCGAAAGGAGAGAGCGTCGGAGCGTCCGCACGCATAACCACAAAGCAAATGCTGGGGAAGGTGCTTCGTGTTACTTATCGGTGCTATTATGTGGCGGTGGGGTCCGCCGAGTGTTCAATTGGTGCGAGTGGCGTTCGACGAGTGCGAAAGGAGAGAGCGTCGGAGCGTCCGCACGCATAACCACAAAGCAAATGCTGGGGAAGGTGCTTCGTGTTACTTATCGGTGCTATTATGTGGAGGTGGGGTCCGCCGAGTGTTCAATTGGTGCGAGTGGCGTTCGACGAGTGCGAAAGGAGAGAGCGTCGGAGCGTCCGCACGCATAACCACAAAGCAAATGCTGGGGAAGGTGCTTCGTGTTACTTATCGGTGCTATTATGTGGCGGTGGGGTCCGCCGAGTGTTCAATTGGTGCGAGTGGCGTTCGACGAGTGCGAAAGGAGAGAGCGTCGGAGCGTCCGCACGCATAACCACAAAGCAAATGCTGGGGAAGGTGCTTCGTGTTACTTATCGGTGCTATTATGTGGAGGTGGGGTCCGCCGAGTGTTCAATTGGTGCGAGTGGCGTTCGACGAGTGCGAAAGGAGAGAGCGTCGGAGCGTCCGCACGCATAACCACAAAGCAAATGCTGGGGAAGGTGCTTCGTGTTACTTATCGGTGCTATTATGTGGAGGTGGGGTCCGCCGAGTGTTCAATTGGTGCGAGTGGCGTTCGACGAGTGCGAAAGGAGAGAGCGTCGGAGCGTCCGCACGCATAACCACAAAGCAAATGCTGGGGAAGGTGCTTCGTGTTACTTATCGGTGCTATTATGTGGAGGTGGGGTCCGCCGAGTGTTCAATTGGTGCGAGTGGCGTTCGACGAGTGCGAAAGGAGAGAGCGTCGGAGCGTCCGCACGCATAACCACAAAGCAAATGCTGGGGAAGGTGCTTCGTGTTACTTATCGGTGCTATTATGTGGAGGTGGGGTCCGCCGAGTGTTCAATTGGTGCGAGTGGCGTTCGACGAGTGCGAAAGGAGAGAGCGTCGGAGCGTCCGCACGCATAACCACAAAGCAAATGCTGGGGAAGGTGCTTCGTGTTACTTATCGGTGCTATTATGTGGAGGTGGGGTCCGCCGAGTGTTCAATTGGTGCGAGTGGCGTTCGACGAGTGCGAAAGGAGAGAGCGTCGGAGCGTCCGCACGCATAACCACAAAGCAAATGCTGGGGAAGGTGCTTCGTGTTACTTATCGGTGCTATTATGTGGAGGTGGGGTCCGCCGAGTGTTCAATTGGTGCGAGTGGCGTTCGACGAGTGCGAAAGGAGAGAGCGTCGGAGCGTCCGCACGCATAACCACAAAGCAAATGCTGGGGAAGGTGCTTCGTGTTACTTATCGGTGCTATTATGTGGAGGTGGGGTCCGCCGAGTGTTCAATTGGTGCGAGTGGCGTTCGACGAGTGCGAAAGGAGAGAGCGTCGGAGCGTCCGCACGCATAACCACAAAGCAAATGCTGGGGAAGGTGCTTCGTGTTACTTATCGGTGCTATTATGTGGAGGTGGGGTCCGCCGAGTGTTCAATTGGTGCGAGTGGCGTTCGACGAGTGCGAAAGGAGAGAGCGTCGGAGCGTCCGCACGCATAACCACAAAGCAAATGCTGGGGAAGGTGCTTCGTGTTACTTATCGGTGCTATTATGTGGAGGTGGGGTCCGCCGAGTGTTCAATTGGTGCGAGTGGCGTTCGACGAGTGCGAAAGGAGAGAGCGTCGGAGCGTCCGCACGCATAACCACAAAGCAAATGCTGGGGAAGGTGCTTCGTGTTACTTATCGGTGCTATTATGTGGAGGTGGGGTCCGCCGAGTGTTCAATTGGTGCGAGTGGCGTTCGACGAGTGCGAAAGGAGAGAGCGTCGGAGCGTCCGCACGCATAACCACAAAGCAAATGCTGGGGAAGGTGCTTCGTGTTACTTATCGGTGCTATTATGTGGAGGTGGGGTCCGCCGAGTGTTCAATTGGTGCGAGTGGCGTTCGACGAGTGCGAAAGGAGAGAGCGTCGGAGCGTCCGCACGCATAACCACAAAGCAAATGCTGGGGAAGGTGCTTCGTGTTACTTATCGGTGCTATTATGTGGAGGTGGGGTCCGCCGAGTGTTCAATTGGTGCGAGTGGCGTTCGACGAGTGCGAAAGGAGAGAGCGTCGGAGCGTCCGCACGCATAACCACAAAGCAAATGCTGGGGAAGGTGCTTCGTGTTACTTATCGGTGCTATTATGTGGCGGTGGGGTCCGCCGAGTGTTCAATTGGTGCGAGTGGCGTTCGACGAGTGCGAAAGGAGAGAGCGTCGGAGCGTCCGCACGCATAACCACAAAGCAAATGCTGGGGAAGGTGCTTCGTGTTACTTATCGGTGCTATTATGTGGAGGTGGGGTCCGCCGAGTGTTCAATTGGTGCGAGTGGCGTTCGACGAGTGCGAAAGGAGAGAGCGTCGGAGCGTCCGCACGCATAACCACAAAGCAAATGCTGGGGAAGGTGCTTCGTGTTACTTATCGGTGCTATTATGTGGAGGTGGGGTCCGCCGAGTGTTCAATTGGTGCGAGTGGCGTTCGACGAGTGCGAAAGGAGAGAGCGTCGGAGCGTCCGCACGCATAACCACAAAGCAAATGCTGGGGAAGGTGCTTCGTGTTACTTATCGGTGCTATTATGTGGAGGTGGGGTCCGCCGAGTGTTCAATTGGTGCGAGTGGCGTTCGACGAGTGCGAAAGGAGAGAGCGTCGGAGCGTCCGCACGCATAACCACAAAGCAAATGCTGGGGAAGGTGCTTCGTGTTACTTATCGGTGCTATTATGTGGAGGTGGGGTCCGCCGAGTGTTCAATTGGTGCGAGTGGCGTTCGACGAGTGCGAAAGGAGAGAGCGTCGGAGCGTCCGCACGCATAACCACAAAGCAAATGCTGGGGAAGGTGCTTCGTGTTACTTATCGGTGCTATTATGTGGAGGTGGGGTCCGCCGAGTGTTCAATTGGTGCGAGTGGCGTTCGACGAGTGCGAAAGGAGAGAGCGTCGGAGCGTCCGCACGCATAACCACAAAGCAAATGCTGGGGAAGGTGCTTCGTGTTACTTATCGGTGCTATTATGTGGAGGTGGGGTCCGCCGAGTGTTCAATTGGTGCGAGTGGCGTTCGACGAGTGCGAAAGGAGAGAGCGTCGGAGCGTCCGCACGCATAACCACAAAGCAAATGCTGGGGAAGGTGCTTCGTGTTACTTATCGGTGCTATTATGTGGAGGTGGGGTCCGCCGAGTGTTCAATTGGTGCGAGTGGCGTTCGACGAGTGCGAAAGGAGAGAGGCGTCGGAGCGTCCGCACGCATAACCACAAAGCAAATGCTGGGGAAGGTGCTTCGTGTTACTTATCGGTGCTATTATGTGGAGGTGGGGTCCGCCGAGTGTTCAATTGGTGCGAGTGGCGTTCGACGAGTGCGAAAGGAGAGAGCGTCGGAGCGTCGCGCACGCATAACCACAAAGCAAATGCTGGGGAAGGTGCTTCGTGTTACTTATCGGTGCTATTATGT